>JAQFVV010006405.1:162303-218833 GCA_028023455.1 Epiperipatus broadwayi
TCTAAAGATAATGATAAATTTATCAGCTTCTGGTTTTTATGACCATAATAAATCATGTATATATGGTTTTGATTTCAATTATATTAATGTAAAAATATTGCAAACTCAAAGAAATAATAATAAAAGAAAAATCAAGAAAGCTATGTTAATATATAAATACAAGCAAGGCTTAATCATTAGGCAGGCAGCAAATGTTAAGATCACGGAATTATGGGAAAGTTGACCTTTCAAAGTATTAGTTGACAAAAACTATAAGGATAGTTGAAAGTGCTCCTAAGTGTTCTTTTTAACAAATTTTAAATACTGTATTTTCTAATATTTATTTATAAGTTTATGTATATTAATTTTGAAAAAATACAGACATCGATTTGTAGTATATATATATATATATATAGACAGTATACATATATTTAAATATTCCATCTCTATATAGTATTTTATTAAGAAACATCTGAATGTTTCATTTGTCAAATTCATAATTAACTCGTGGCTTTCATGTATAAATAAGTGATAAGTTAGCTTCTAAGTACTTTCTTAAGTTTACTTTGAATTTTCAATAATAATTTATACACAAATATTATAACTTTTAACGTTAATTTAAATATCAAATAATCAAATCATTTCAATTTCCATCCTTCAGCAATTATGAAAATCACTCGTAGAATTATCAATTTCAATTTTTTTTTTATCAAGTCAAAATATGCTAAATAATTAAATCAATAAGCAATGGAAATTATTCAACGCAATAATTATACGTACATATTTTTCAGGTAATAATAAATACATATTTATTTTATCTATACTTCATTCAACCTTTTGTAACCTGAATATTATATATCAAAACTTTATTTTTGAGTTTCATTTTTAACTTAAAAGACATACTTTGTTTTTCCATTTGAATTTTAAATTTTCAGCAGAATTGTGATCAGATTCGCGGTCATCAATATATATATTTTTTCCAAAGTTATAGTATATAATCTATAAATTATAGATTTTAATGAAATGAAAAAAAAGTAATGTACTTGAGCAGTGATATATAATTTTGATTTTGTGTTTAACAATTATTATATCTTTAAATGTAATAATTATATAAAATATGCATTATCAAGAGAAGTACATATGAGTGAATTAGCGTATGCAAACAATATTTCTTACCGTAGGCTTTCCTTTCATTTCGTGTTTAATAAATAAAATTACAACAGCATTCACTATGAGGATAACTCCAAAAATAGTCATTGTAGATAATATTGACGTTAATATAAGAACCTATAAAAATATGAAACTGACTAGACCAATTTTATTTATATGTTATAATACTAGCAATTGTTTAACAATTATATTAGCATACATGTGATAAAATATATTATTAATATAAGTGCTTTAATACCATTCCAATTAATATAATGTTGTTTTTATTTCTATTACCATTTGCCTCAGATAATAATAAAATTTCCAATACACAAATGTAGTAAGAAAAGAGTAAAAATAAATAAACATTATAATGACAATCAGGCGGTGTCAAAATTGTGGATGGAGTAAGTTTGACATTTGTAAATCAAAGATTAACAATTTACTAATGATAAACAATGTACATATGGTAAACATATATATATAAAATTATATAACTGAATATTTGTAAATACAGTAACTAAATAAATAAATAAAAAATTATCCATTTAGGAACGCTTTCGATATTCAGTTATATAATTACGTATATTGCTTTAAAAATACAGACATCGAATCATAATATTATATATATATGGTACTTGGGCCATCTGATGAGTGCTGGTTCAGCATAAAAGGTATCTAGTTGGTCATTTGTCTTTTATTGTATATTTATTCATATGATTTAAAAAGAAAGAGTGGAAGTGTCGTGGTTGTTTAATTCATTTGTAAAAGATATTACACGTGGGAAAGATAAATATGAATAACTCTATATGGGTGTGTGTTTAATTAAAAAATTAGATGTATTCATTTTTGAGATTTAAAGTTTACATCTAGGCTAGAGAAAATCTCTACTCTAATAAATGATTAGTGACCAGCATTACGGTATTTATCTAGAGTGGATGGTATCAAAGTTGTGGATGGATTAAGTTTGACACTTGTAAATCAAAATGTAACAATTTGTCAAATAGAAACTTCTTGTTTGTGACACTGTTTAGTAGTTGTTTTGTTAGAAATTTGCCACTAGAGTCACTGCTTGTCTTTGGATTAGCTTTTAATGAGTAAAAACTTATTTTTCCTTATATATTTATGTTTTTGAAAATTTTCTTAAAAGCATAAATTGGAAAACAAAAACCATTTTAAAAATAATATAGTGCGTTGCAAATAAAGGAAAAAAGTAATAAGCAGAAATAAATAGTAAAACATTACACTTCATTTTTAGTTTTTAGAATACAAAACTGTAATTTCATATTTAAAAAAATCCAATCAGTAAAATGAATTGGTTCAACAATATTTTCAAGTAACAAAATTATACTTTCAAATATTAAAATTTGACTTATAATAACAAAATAATTGTGGCCTTTCATAGAAGTTGGCATTGTTTATTTAATAATTAGCAATTCTTATTTAACAGTGAGTTCCTGCTGTCATTAGTAAATTTTCATTTAATTAATTTTCTACTAAAACCCAAATATGTTCAAATGATTAAGTATATCAATTGCTAATTGAAAAGCAAATATTTCATTTAATTTTACAAAAATAAGCAGAAGTAAATAAATTACATATAAAATAGCATTTCTCGGTTTCTCAAAGCCAAAGTCAATTTCTTGCCAAGCGTTGGTAGCCTAGAGGTCAGCGCAGTTTCGCTTTCTGGCTGATGCTTTGACATATAAAAAAAGAAAAAAAAAGTTAACCAAAGTTTTCCATGTGAACTAAATATCCTTTTATAAAACCACAACATTTGATTTTTTGAATTGACATTTCTATGCAAGATGCTGCGATCTAGATATTTTATTTAAAACTAATGTCAGTTTAAATATATATTTCAAGGTTTTGACCTCAATTGAATGCAAATCTATAAAGCAAAAACATGTACCTAAAAATATAGCATTGTGAACCTTTTTATAGTACCAAAATGACATCTGTTAAAGGATTTAGACTCTATTTGTTAAACTGTTTTTGAATAATATTTCTTTTACTATTTATATTTTTACAACATTCATTTTTTCTCATTTTTTTCCACTTATATAAGCTTTATAATTAATTCTATTCTACTTCTGTTTATGTTCTTACAATAGTTTCTGCTTAAATGTATTACATTTGGTTCCAGACCTTTTTCATGAATATCTAAAATAAAAAATATTTAAAAACCCTGTGTAATATAATGTTTAACTTATTGACTCATACCTATAATACACTTTAATTTTTTAAATGATTAATGCATCACAAAGGCTTAAAAAAATAAATTAAGACAGTTATGTAAAATCAATAAACATCACATGATCATTTCCTATGCTTACATAAGCTATCAAACTATACAGTAGTGTCATTCAGTGCAAGCCATAGCAATCAATGGATGCAAGAAGATTTGTCGATAAAATCCCTACCTTGTGCCTATGCATCAATATCCTCAGTCTAGGTGCAGTGATCTCAGATCCAAGGTTGATCACTAATGAAAACCACAAGCTAGAATCTATTCTGGAGATAATGGATGAGTAGGCACCAGATTAGGATTTTATATATAACCCTTTTTGCATCTATTGATTACTATTGCTTGCAGTAGATGGCACTACTTTATAGAGATTTTGTTACATGTGCAAGGGTGGGTAAAGAGATGGGGATTAAATTTAGTGAAGAAAAATCAAATATAATGATGGTTAATACTGAGGAAAGAGAAGATGTAAAATTTTTATTGGGAGATATTAAGTTAAGTGTGGTGAATAGATATAGTTATTTGGGAATTATTTTAAGTAATCAGAAAAATTATTTGGATGAATGGGAGAAAAAATTGATAAATGAAGCAAAGAAAAGAAAGGGATTGATAAAGAAATTAACAGTATTTTCATATAATAAATATGATGTAGCTAGAATTATATGGAAAGGAGTTGCAGTAGCAGGTTTAACATATGGAAATGATGCATTATATGTTAGTAAAAAGATATTAGATTATTTAGAAAAAGCTCAAAGGGAAGTAGGAAGACATGCATTGGATGCAGAAGTATGGACAGCAAGGGAGGCAATTCAAGGAGAAATGGGATGGTCAAGTTTTCATATGAGAGATGCAAAAAGTAAAATGAAAATGTTTGGTAGATTGCAGTTTATGGATAATAAAAGAATAGCTAAAATAGTATTTAATTGGGTTATGAGTAAAGAGCAGGTAACAAGATGGGTGAGAAAGGTAATGCGGTATGCAAAAGATTTGGATAAAGAATTTATATCAGTATATTTGTACAAAAGATGGGATGATTGTGTTAAGAGGATTATTGAGTGTTATAGTAGTAAGGAATGGGATAAAAGAATAAATTTATCAATAAAGACTAGGGAGTTAGAGAGATGGAGAAATAGTATGGAGAGTAAAAAGAGTTTAAATATATATAGAAATAAACAGGATATTAGGTGTGAGTTAATATATGATAATAGTAAGGAAAGTAGTTTATTGTTTAAGGCTCGAATGGGATCTTTAGCTACAAAAGAATATACATGTAAATGGAAAAATATGGGTGATTTATTTTGTAAATTATGTAAGGAAGAAATTGAAAATATTAGGCAATTGTTAATTGAATGTAAATTTTTGAAAACAGAAAGGGTACATATAATGAAGTTGTGGAAAAATAAATATGAAAAGAGTGATTATACAGAAAGTGAATTATTGGTTTTTATGCTGGGTTTGGGAAAAGATAAGGGGGATTTAGATATAAAGGTTATAGAGTTGACAAAAATTATGTTGTGGAAATGGGATAGAGCAGATTATGGGTAAATTTAGAGTGGGGAATGTAAAAGAAAGTGGCTAACAGGTTTATCTGGGCATAATTGCTGAGATATTCTTGACTTCGTTTAAGGAGAAGCCATAATACATCACATCACATTACTGTCATAGTTAAGTAAAATAAAATACAATAATAAATCAGAACACCAGAATGACATAATTTGTTGAGTGAATGCTGAGTGCATAACACTCAGAAATTACTGAGAGGTGGATATGTACTTCTCATACAGGAGGATGTGTATTTAAAATTTATGAATGCAATTTATAAATTTCTATTATTTTTTTTAAATTATCATTTATTAAAACCATGCAATAAGCCCATGAAGACCTTCTTGATCAATATGAGGTTTCCACATTAAAAGGACTTTTTCACTACATAGAAATGACTGATTCCTTTAAAACAACATGTGGACAAATTTTGGGTCTCCAGAATCAGTAATGATTTATTTAGTTATCATTACATCATTCTAATTACAATCAACCAGGCATTAAGAAGCCAATTAAACACTATCACTAGATGTCCACTGTGTGCTTTATTATAGTAGTAAAATATCAGTCTAATAAGTTTAAAGTCCATGAATCATGGGGGGGGGGGCTTTGTCATTACAGATGCTTAAAATCTGCGTTAGAGAACATTTAATTATTTTTATTTTCAGTACTTAATTACTGAGATAAAAATTATTCACATATCCTGAAATTGATAAATATTTATATCAGCTATGTCTCTTAGTTTTATAACTTTATAAATAAATTAAATGCTCTATTCAATTACATTATCTTACAGTTTTGACTATTTACTAATCTTTCTCAATACAATAGATAACAATTTTATTATTTTTTATGGAAACATACATTCATCTATAAGTTGCCTATTAAAAATATATTATATGTAATAATTTTAAATTATAATAATAATAAATAATAATAATAATATATAAAGTAATCAAAAGTACTTTTGGTTAGTTTTACTCATTATCAACTGAATTTACTATAGGTTAGATAATTATATATTTATTATACCAACTTTAGATTGTGTTTTTCTGGAGGGTTGTGATGATGATGTTTTAGTATTTAAGTTGTATTTATAGGTTTGGCTATTTCCATCATCTAATATTAAGTATTGAATGTCTTTAGAAAAAATTAACTTTATTTAAATTTCCCAATTAAATTCAACTGTTAATAATATCATAGTAAAACTGACAAACTTTCCATACACTATAGTGATCACGTGATATTTGGAAATAGCACACAAGTTAGTAAAGAACCACTAAACATCACATGATCACCATTTCTTATGCTTTCTTATAAATGTTGTTAAAACAGGCAAAACTCTTCATATAGTAGTGCTACGCAGGGCAAGCCAGAGTAATCAATGGATTCCAGAAGGCTTGTGCATAAAATCCTTATCTAGTGCCTACTTATTCAATAATCCCAGACTAGTTTCTAGCAATAACAATCCTGCTTAATAGGATAGTGGTGGCTATGGTTATTAAATAATCAAAAACACTAAAATGCATGGGTATCAAACTGAGTTCAGACATATATATCATATAAGCTGCTAAGCTTGGATTAAAAAATTTATTGTGTTTTCAAATTTTAAACTCATAGTTTTGTAGTTACATAGAGATAAAAGGTGGCTTCTAGAGGGTTGCATTAGATCCTAAGATCTATGAGCAGTGCTCTCAGATTCAAGGCTCCTCGCTGATGAAAGCCACAAGCTAGAAACTAGTCAGGATATTGGATGAGTAGACACTAGATAGGGATTTTATGCACAAGCCTTCTGACATCCATTGATTACTCTGGCTTGCACTGAGTGGCACTACTGTATGGAGAGTTTTGTCTGTTTTAAGTTAGTACAGATACAGTGTTCTGAGTGATATTCTTCTCTCTTCTTCATGTGTTGCTGGCCTCATCAGTGACAGTACTAGCATGGGAAACAAATCTGGCCCCTTAAATTTTTGAATATTGAAATTTAAGCTGATGCTCTAATCAATTGAACCAATTTTCCAAAAATCAGAAAATATCCATGCAGTAAAGCTAAAGAAATCAATAAGCTTATAAATATTTCCCAGATTAATCATTATCACAGCCACAGATGCATTAAATATCACCGCACTACTTAATGTGTGATTGCTGATATGAACATAAGATAAAACATTGGCAGGATGGTCTTAAATGTTTAGAGCATTACCTTAAAATTTAATATTAAAAAATCAAAGGCCCAGGCTTGATTCTCATATTAATACTGTCTCTGTTCAGATCAGCAATACATAAAGAGAGGAGAATAATACCACTGAAACATTGTGTAAATACTAACCTGTATGTCATTACTAACAGTTGAATGTCATTGGAAAATTTAAATAAGTAGCATTTTTCTAAAGACTTTCAATACTTAATATTAGATTATGGAAGTAGTCCAACATACAACTACAAATAAAACTTTAAATTGCTTTATAAAATTGTTTCTTTGATATTTTTTTTATGTTATGTACTATTCTTATGTGATCTGATTTAAAAGTAAATTTAAAGTTGCAAGATTTTTCAAAGTCAAAGAAAACAGAGGTAATGTAAATTTACTTTATATGGTTGTACAGTAGCTTATGTTCTTCTAGACTGTTTTTTAAAATACAATACTAAAACAATACCAATTATGTCTTATTTTTTGACTGCTTAAATTCAATTTATAATAAGTGTAACGTAATCGAAAGTATTTGCTGTTCTTATCATTTTAACAGCTGTGTCACATACATATATATTTCTTATCATTTTAGATATTATTAATATTTATATTATATAATACACATTACAAAAAAATCAAGTCAGATGTCACATGACCTAATTTAATAAGTTTGTATTACAAATGTTATATATGTATATAGCTCGCAAATAAGCTCTTAATAAGCTTTACAGAATACCCCCAACCCCAGACCCATTTCTCCTGCCAGCATCCTCAATGAGATGCTAGAATATTCAAGCATTAGATAAAAACACAGAAATAATATAATATAATACAATACACATATATCATTTTTTCATAAAATTTAAAATTATTCAATATATCTTTATGCAGACAATGTCCTCATTATCAGCTACTCAAGGAAGCATTCTCCTTTTTTTTTGTATGTGTTACTATTAGTTGTCAACACCATTAGTGATTATACTATTAATAATAGTCGCAGAATTTAGTCAACTTTTGATACTATGAATGGTAAGATAGTTTTATAAGTTATAAACTTAGTTTGACCATATAACGTGAATTATTTGTTTTAATACTGAGATTAGAGATATTGATTGTATGAGAATACCATTTGATATTGTTTCAGTAGAATGTAGAATATTTCATGATTAGTATAGCTTCACAATACTACAATTAAAAGTGAAAAAAAATTATATCTGGAGTTAATCAATGGCCAAAGTGAACTATTCTGACTTAATTCTGTTAATCTAAAAATTGACATTTGTCCAAAAACACAAATAAATTATCTGTCACTACAATTTAAAAATTGGTATTCTGAACAGTAACCTGATTGTATTATCTGCTATTAGAACACAAGTGTATACATATATACAGACAAAGCTGATTTTTCTCAAGGTTATCTTTAAGATTTTTAATGTTGATAAAAATTGCCTTCTTTCATGCACATATATAAATCACATATATCTATATATCTAAACATATTAAAATTTATTATTGTTACTATTCATTTATTCACCACTTTAAACTTGCTTTTTTTTAAAAAATTGTTTTATTTTTTATAATTCCAATATTAATTTGAATTTTAAATAACTAATTTACATCAACATTTTTATATGCTTTTTATTAACATACTAATAACTGACTTGAAATTTATATATATATATAAAATAATCATAGTGCATAACGCTATACTGATATAAATATACAAATATTAAACATTAAATCACCCCAGATGGTTAAGAAATCCAGTATCACCCTGTGGGAACTAATATATAAATACATTAGAGTTCGTATTTCAAAATAGCCATCTCAAAACGGTACCGCTGTTAAGAGTTTGCTATAAGATGTTATATATTGAAATACGAACAAACTCAAACAAAGAACTTGAAATTTTAGCAAGCAAAGATCTTAACTTTTTGTTACTAACAAACATGTTTTACTATTCTTATCTAAAGACAAACTAAACATTAGTAATTTTAATCTTTAAACCACCTAACACAAATGTATAGAAAATAATCCCAGTGCATAACGCTATCATCATCATCATCATCATCAACCATTACCAATCCACTGCAGGATGAAAGTCTCTCCAAGTTCAATTCATCTTCTCCGATCTTTAGCTTCTCTTCTCCACATTACCCCTGCAGACTTTCTTATTTCATCCATCCATCTAACATGTGGTCTCTTTCTGGATCTTTTACAATCTCTTGGAATCCAGATAAGTTTTCAATTGTACATGTTATCATCTCTTCTAGCAATATGTCCATTCCAATTCCACTTCAATATTTTAATTTTTTTCAATGAGGTCAGTAACACCTGTTTGTTTTCTTACCCATACATTGTGTTTTCAATCTCTTCTTGTTATACCCAACATGAATCTCTCCATACTTCTTTGAGTGGTCTGAAGTATCTGTATTGCTCTTCTATTAAGTGTCCATGTCTCAGATCCATGAGTAAGAACTGGTAAAACACATTTGTTAAAAACCTTCCTTTTCAAACACATTGGCATATTTCCATTTAGTATCAAGTTATTTCTATCAAAAGCACATCAATCAAGTTTAATTCTATGATTAATTTCATCCATTATGTTTCCATCTGTATTAATAATCTGACCAAGGTATTTGTAACTGTTAACTTCTTCTAACTCATCATAATCAATCTTTATTTTCATATTTTGAGAAAATTGATTAAACATTACATTAGTCTTTTTAACATTTATCTTTAGTCCTACTTTCATCTGATAACTCCTGCAACATTTTCTGCAGCTCTAAAGCATTATTTGCAAAAACAATTACATCATCTGCAAAATTTAAATGACTTAAATAATCTCCATTTACTTTCACTCCTTTAGCTTCCCATTTTATTCCACAAAATACTTCTTGCAGCATTGCTGTAAAAAGTTTTGGAGATATGGAGTCACTCTGTCTTACACCCTTCTCAATGTTGACTTTCCCAGTATCATTATGTAATATAATTGTTGTTGTTGCATTTTTATAAATATTCTTTAAAATATGACAATAACCTGGATCTATACCCTGATGATCCAATGCTTTAATCACTGAAGAAATGTTTATAGAATCAAATGCCTTTTCATAATCTACAAATTCAAAACATAATGGCACCACATATTCATTTGTCCTTTTTATAACTTTTCTCAATACCTGGATATGATCTACTGTACTAAAACCACTTTTAAATCCAGCTTGTTCTCTTGGTTGGTGGAAATCCAATGTTCTCTGTAGACGAGTTGTAATTATCTTGGTAAAAATTTTGTATAAAACTGATAAAAGACTGATAGGTCTGTAATTTCTAATATCTTCTTTATCACCTTTCTTAAATATTAATATTAATACTGCATTCTTCCAATCATCTGGTACATCTTTATGATTTAGATATTTGGTATGTAACTTTGCTAAAATATTTTCTATTTCTTCACCTGCTTCTTTTAATATATCACAATCAATTGTAATTCCATCATTACCTGGAGCCTTTCCTTTCTTCATATATTTTATTGTCTCACTTCTTTATTTAAAATTCTGAGCAATTCAGAAGATGTAATAGATATAGGAAGTACTTGTTCTCTATTACTATATAATTCTTGATAAAAGTCTTCTACACATTTCATGATGTCATCTATCCTTTTAGTAATAGTTCCATCTTTTTTTCTTATTGAAGATATAAATTTCATAACAATACCAAAATGTTGTTTTACATTTTTGAGACTTTTATTTTCTTCTACATCT
This sequence comes from Epiperipatus broadwayi, assembly GCA_028023455.1. Taxonomy (NCBI): domain Eukaryota; kingdom Metazoa; phylum Onychophora; class Udeonychophora; order Euonychophora; family Peripatidae; genus Epiperipatus; species Epiperipatus broadwayi. The sequence goes on from JAQFVV010006405.1 coordinate 173,174, forward strand.
TTTTTTGCTAGTTTACAGTTATATTTTCTTATATCATTTTCAACTTTTTTCGCCACCATTTTACAAAATTCGAGATATTCAATCCTTTTTAATGCATCATTTTTGTATATCTTCATATTCCTTATTTTCTTCATAAATTCTCTAGTCTCAGTAGAAATTTTATTATTCAATTGCTGCTTTTTTCTACCAGCTATCTTTGTTGCAGTTTTTAAAATTCTATCAGTTATTTTCATATTAATTTCATTCAAATCTGAATCATGTTCAAAATCTACTAATACTTGAAACCGATTTGTAAGTTCTAATTTAAATTAATTAGAATGTTTCTGAAGATTAGGAATATCAACTGTAATTATTGTTTTTCTTAATAATTTTTGTCTCTCTAGTTTTGCATTAACACATATCTTACATCTTACTAATTGATGATCACTTCCTGTGTTAAATTTATTAAGAACCTTACAATCTTGAAATATATATTTTCTGTTAGTCAAAATATAATCCAATTCTGCTGTACCTTCATTTGGATGCTTCCATGGCCATTTCCCTTTAACATTTTTCTCAAAAAAAGAATTCATACTATAAAGTTCTTCTTTTTCTTCAAACTCCACAAGTCTACGTCTTCTCTCATTTCTATTACCATAACAAAATTACCTACAGTACTTTCATCTTTCATTTGTTTCCCAATTCTAGCATTAAAGTCTCCCATAACAATTTTAAAATGTTGTTTACTCTGATCAAAGCCTTTTGTACATTCATATAAAAATCTTCTACTACTTCATCACTATGAGAACTTGGTAGGGCATAAACCTGAATTATCTGCATTTGGTACCTGCTATTAAGTTGTATAACTAATCTTGCTATTCTGTCCGATATATCATCAATCTCCACAATGTTGTTCTTCCACTTTTTATTTATAATGAATTCTACTCCACTTGTATTTCCAATATTTGTGCCTTTATAATATAGTACATGTCCACTTTTTAAATCAATTGTTTTTTCACCTCTTCTTCTAACTTCACAAAGTCCAATAATGTCCCATTAAATATAAGACAGTTTTTCTTCTAATTCTTGCAATCTTCCTTCACTTGAAAGTAATCTGCAGTTGTACATACCTAAATAGAATGTTGTCATCAAATGGCAGCCTAGGTCTACAATGAGGGGATTCTTAGCACCCTCTGTCTTTGGCCACCAACCTCTGCCTTGGTTGGTGACTTTACAGCTTTCTGGGAATAAGGGCCATGGTTTATTTTTGTCTGTCATAATTGTATATATGTATTGGAAAAATATTTATCATTTACACAAACATTCATTCTGCCTTATTAGGCAACTGAGAAGAAAGACCATGGTGTTTCTTGATCTTAAACTCAGAGGTAAAATGCCAATAAACTCACCACACTGTCTAATGCCTGTTGGTGAGCAGCCCATCCATGTTCATATACTATATGAATAATCACATAGTAATAAAAACTGCAACAACAAGAATGTATGGAAAGGACATTAGGAATTTGCCCTGCTCGGTTCCTTTAAGACCTCCAAGAGGAATCAAAGAGTCTCCTTTCAGTTAATAGTAAACTCCTTTCTGCAGCCCATAATGCTACACTGAAATAAAAAACATTGAGTACCTTAATGTTAAATTACAATCGGCATTTGCAGCTCTTTATGCAGCTGGAAACCTTTACAATAAAATATGTATTATATCTCTATAGTTAAAAGTATTTGTATTAATTATTTTTCAGCATTTCTAATGGTGGAATTACTTCTTTTGCATAAACATAGTGATTGCAAATTTGATATGTAGTATCAGACAAATATGCTTTCACTAGTCAGACCACAGAGTAAATATGGATTTTATATATAAGATGTAATTTTGTGGAAGAAAATGACTCATCACACATGCACAGATAAAGTGATATTAAATTGACATGCACTGACTTGTCAATAAATGTTTTAAAATCATAGGTGATCCACTTATGCTTAAAACCTATTCTTAAAAAACCACCCCTTACTGCCCATGCTTTAAATCAGGGTTTAATCTTATTACGAGCATGATATTTCAATTGACAAATTATTTGCACCTATTTCATTTATATGTCACAGGAAAGAGGAACATTTTCATTTTTAACTACCTGTGACTTTGAATTGTATTAGTTTTTATATATGTAATAAATTATCAGGCTTATAATAAGATCACACCCTGATTTAAACATGGGTCAATACGGAAGTGAGTACATGTTAATTTAATATCAATTTAACAGGTGGTGGATTTATGATTGAGATAAATTTTAGCTGCTATTATTTGATTTACATTTGTAAAACCTATATATATATATATGCAAAATCAATTTTATTATCTAAATGCAAATGAAAACTAGTGATTTTTGAATATTTCAAAAATGACTTTTTATTACTTTACTTTTAAAACAGGTTGCATTTTCCTTATTAATGGAGTTTGTTTAACTTTCTAGAAATACAAAAATCTCTATCTATTCCAGTGCAAGTATTAACTTTCTTGCTTATATTAAGATCTTAGATCAAAGTTAAAGATAGAATCCACCTTCTACTTATAGAGGTTGCCTTGACAACAGATTGTAGATTGATAGTTTGTGCTGGCTTTGGATGCTATCATGTGAAAATGTTTGGTATATAATAAGACTGATCTGTAGATTAATTTCGGGTAATTGGCCTTTAAAATTAATTAAATTGCGATGGATTTATAGTAAATTGTTTTCTTAATCAGTAAATAACAGATTATTCTATTTAGTTTATGGTCAGATATTCTGTTCAGTTGCTCTGAAGATCAAGCAATCTTTAAGAACCAGAAAGTGCAAAATGTTTTAAAAAATACTCAGTATTTTTACTTTTATTTTCTTTAACTAAAAAATAGTATGGCCTTTAGAAAATCTTTTCAGCTATTATCTGAAAAAGACAATTTAATGATTTATTAGGCTAAAGTTTATAAAAAGTTTGAACATCAGAAAGGATGAAGCTGGGTAATGATGCATGGGTCTTGAATTTCAGAGTCTATGATTATAACATTGTATTAAATAATCAGAGCATTCAAAATATTAAAAAATTAAAATAGATTTTTAGAAACAGGGATGTGATGTGATGTTCTGTAGCTTCTCCTTAAATGGAGTCAAGAATCTCTCAACAATTTTGCCCAGAGAAACCTGTTAGCCACTTTATTTTCCATTCCCCAGTCTAAATTTTCTCATATTGTGCTCCATCCTATTTCCGCAACATAATCTTTGTCAACTCTATGGCCTTTATATCTAAATCCCCCTTACCTTATCCCAAACCCAGCATAAAAACCAATAACCCACTTTTCGTGTACACCTGGGTCTCTTTTTACACAGACTTATTTAACACGATTTTGAAGTTACGTGATTCATGTTTCACTGGAAGTAGAACTCCGATAATGCGCTATTATTTTAAATAATAAATTTCACGCACTCGCGTTATATTGAAAGTAATAGCACATTATTGGAATTTGACTTTCATCTTAGTAATTTCAATATTTTCAGTGCTTTATAATAGTAAGATTTTATGCAATAATGAAATTAAAATCATGATTTCCACATTTTATGTATACACACATTAAATTTTACAAGATTATAATGTAAATTTGTTCAAACATTGTGCGTGTTAATTTTTCATTTTAAATCACATTCTGTTTTTGCTTTTTAAAAAAGAATGTAATCAATTATTATTTTCTTATTAATGACACTAACAATTAATGTGCTCTTAAATTCCAACGAGAGCTAAATGGTTGTATGTCTGGATATCACGAGCTTCGTAAATAATTAATAAAATCATTGTCTCAAAGATTAATTACTAATTATGTTGTCACCAGAAAATCATAATAATTAAAACGTGTATAAAAAAATGTAAATTACTGTACTGTAAATTATGCATAAAAATATATTATTTTGAATAAAATTAAATATTATAGTTAAAAAAAGTTTGTCTTGTATCAATTTTTTTCAAATTTGAAGTTTTTTATTAAGTCATATTTTATTTTCTTATTTTTTTTTTGTGCGAATTTTAAAATAATTTTATGTTGGTGCTTTGCTTTTATGCGAATTTTGAAAAATCACAGACCGCATCCCCCCCTTTTCAATGTAAGTTACGTCTATTTTTGCGTGATTTAGTTTGCGCGTATTTTCTGAGGAACCTATCTATCACGTAAAATGAGACCCAGGTGTAATCACTTTTTTCATATTTATTCTTCCATAACTTCATCATATGTGCCCTTTCTGTTTTCAAGTATTTACATTCAATTAACAGATGTCTAATATTATCTATTTTTTCCTTACATAATTTACAGACTAAATCACCTATATTTATCCACTTACATGTATATTCTCTTGTGGCTAAAGATCCCGTTGGAGCCTTAAACAATAAACTGCTTTTCTTACGATTATCATATATTAACTCGCACCTAATATTATTTTTATTTTTATATATATTTAAACTCTTTTTACTCTCTATACTAGTTATCCATCTCTCTAACTCCCTATTCTTTATTAATAAATCTATTCTTTTATCCCATTCCTTACCACTATAACACTCAACAATCATCCTAACACAATCATCCCATCTTTTGTACAAATATACTGATATAAAGTCTTTATCCAAATTTTTTGCATATGGCATTACTTTTCCCACCCATCTTGTTACCTGCCCTTTACTCATAACCCAATTAAATACTATTTTGGCTATTCTTTTATTATTCATAAACTGCAATCTACCAAACATTTTTATTTTACTTTTTGCATCTCTCATATAAAAATTTGGACCATCCCATTTATCCTTGAATTGCCTCCCTTGCTGTCCATATATCTGCATCCCATGCATGTATTCCTACTTCCCTTTGAACTTTTTCTAATTAATTTAATACCCCTTTACTAATACATAATGTATCATTACCATATATTAACCCTGCTACTGCAACCCCCTTCCATATAATTCTAGCTACATCATATTTATAATATGAAAACACTGTTAATTTCTTTATCAATCTCTTTCTTTTCAGTGTTTGATTATTTTATTCCATGCCATCTATTGTAGTCTTAATTAATCAATGAATTCTTAGTCAGGTTCACAGAAATTATCAGTGCAATCATATCCTTTAATGAATATGGTTAACCAGAATGATGATCAGGAAGCATGAATGTAATTCTACCATTTAATGTCCATTGATTAATCAAACATTCAATAGGTGGCTCTGGAGTAGAATAAATAGAATGAATTATTGCTGCTACAGATTGTAAATGAAACAACAAGTCATGTGATTTTTGGTATATTAAAATATGCTTAAAAAACTAATCATCAAAATTTGCATCATCAGAACTAATTCTGACCAAAAATTAAATTAATCTGATTTTTTTTCTATAATTTCCAATAAAATAATTAAAATGAAATTTCAAAATGAAAGTACTAAAATGGATATTAAATAATAAAATTTTGTAATATATTTTGTTCTATAATTTCATCTCTAAGGATCAAATTTCCTAAAGTTACACCTTTGGCATCATTTACTTTAGATAAATATATCAACAATGATTACTAATTATTTATTGGACTAGATATTATCATATTATCTCTATTCCAGATATAAAATTTAAATTCAGTTAAATATTTATATATCTTTTTTTAATAAAACATAAACACGTGATATCATTAAACCTTTATCTCTTATTTTTTATATGAAATAGCATTTCAGAAATACTTAAAACTTCAATATATAAAGTGCTTTTTTATATATAAATCTTGTTTTATTTTATGAACCCTCCTTTCCATATCTGTACCTAATTCTATCTCTCCAATTATGTTTTGACTATCTTCTATGTCCTTTTCAAGATTTATTCCTATAAATATATACATATCTATATAAGTAAATAGAGGGATTTGAACTTAGGATTTTTCAATCTATATACCTCTTCCACTCCATCTCAAACAACTGACACCCATGACCACATACATATGAAAAAGATAGCTGATCCCAATAAATGTGTTTTGGGCAAAACCAGCACTCATTAGTTCGGTCAGATCATAATCTCTCACACATGTACACTATCAATGCTCAGCTTATATTAACATAGAAGTCCTTAAACTTTAATGGACAGGCTTCAATCTTCTCACCCTTCCAATTATTCAATCGTCCATTTCCTTTAATAACCAATAATGGAATACTCAAAGCCTTTGATGAATTCAATATTGCAGTTATACCCATGTAGACGTTATGTCAATATAACCCCTCATATTATCAAACCAAACCATTATATATCCATATATTAATAGAAGAATGGGTTGAATTAATAGGTTAGATTGATGTAATGTCCACATTAGTATTATAATACTAAATCCAACAAATGCTTTGACTGTTCCATTATTGGGTTTTCAATCAAATAGACAGTTGAGTAGTTGGAAGGATGAAAATATTGAAGCCTGTCCATTAAAGTTTAAGAAATTGTTATCTTAATATAAGCCAAGCACTGATTATATATGTGTATCAGAGATTATGATCTGGCCCAACTGATGAGTACTAGTTCTACCCAAAATATGTAAATTGGGGATCATCTTATCTTTTTCACATGTATATCGTCATGTGTGTTGGTTGTTTGAAATGAACTGGAGGATGAATATAGGCTGAAAAATCCTAGGTTCAAATATCTCTAGTTACTTATATAGGAAGCATTCAAAATACTGAATGAATAGGTTAATTGCCTTTACAGATCTATATTCTTAATTTATAGGATATTTACAATAATCTCTATCAATAACACAAAAAATAATTCCACTAAATTTTATTATACTTTTTAAAACCGCATAAACTTTCATTCTATCAAATATCCGTAAAATGTATAAATAAAAGCTTTTTTTTTTTTTTCAGATATTTAATTTCTATGTTTCAAGAATGTGAGATGGAAAAGAAGTTTTGAGTAAAACTATAAAAATGGGGCCTAATTGTGTAACAAAAATAACGTTCCTTTATCAATATCATTTATACTTCGAATGCATAATGAACTTTATACTGCCTAAAAGAGTAAGAGAGAATGTTCATTTAAATATTATAAACAAATATAGAGTAATAAAATAAATTATAGAATATTAAAATAATAATTATAATTACATTGGAAATAAAAGGCGCAAGGAAAAAACCTAATGCGTTTAGTGATCCATTAATTCCAATAGATACTGCTCGATATTCAGTAGGATAGACCTAAAAAATAATTACGAAGATTATGATATATATATATTGCATTAATAACTTGCATTAACAAAATTATTACATATTGTAAGAAATATATATGTATGCTATTTAATTATGATTGTACACTGTGTATATTTATAAAATTCACCCCTTAAAATTGCTATTCTTGCATGGTTACAAGTGTTCATATACCTTGCTGACTAAATAACCAATATGTTTATTATACGAATATTTATTATGTAATTATTAAATTAAACTGAATTCTATGGTGAATAGCATTTAGCACTTATAAATCATGCCAGTAAAAAAATTCTAAGAATCCTTCATATATATATAAAGTTATGGTATAAAATATTATTATATAAATATATTGAGAACTAAGATCACTCCATTTGCCATATAAAAAATAATGCTAAAATTCCATAACGTCACATCTAACTGTCAAACGGTTATAAAATGAAATCCACTTTGCCTGAAATCCAAGAACTTATATGGAATATACATTTAAACAATGCTACTTGTAATATATATATATATATATCATCAATTCCATATAAATATGGATTCAATTTGATATCCCAAGCATAGAATCATTATATCTTTTAATAACCTTGCGATTGACCAATATCTTGATTAATATTTCCTCTCAATATATTTACATAACATTTCATATCTTAATATTTTTAATATTATACATCAATAAAAGTTTCACATGATTATTAAAATTAATAGTTAGTTATTATATACTGAAAATATTATATCAAATCAATTCCGATGTAGTATTATCTACATCTGCAATGAATGCAATTTCCTTCTTATTATTATCCAAATTTGTTTTCCATATAAAATCTTGGATTGTAACCAAAGTGAAACACATTTCATTTTTTTAGCAGTAATATTCACTCTTAATATATATTAAATTTATTACATAAATTGTAATATATAAATCATTAAAATTACCATATAATACTAAATTGTCCATGCACTTTACTACTGTTACACAATGCTTTATTTACCATTTTTTTCTACAGTTTCAATTGCCCCAGCAATCTTCTTTAGAGCTTTATATCTCCTAGCCTCGACTGTTAAATTCCATTAAATTTTATTAAAATTACTTGTATTTTATATATAAGACTGCTACTTTTGAATGTTAAATCTTTAATATCAAATGGTTAATAGAAAAATCTATATTAGGTATGTAATTGATCTTTTTTTATAGCAATTAAATAGAGCAGTTGAGATGAACATGTGCCCAAGGATAGAGGTTCCTATTTTTCAGCAAAGTAGCAATGGTTAAAATGTTAACAAAATTGTAGATTATATTTTAATATTTGATATTGCTTCAATATCTTTTCTTGTATAAATTGTTGATTTAAAGTAGGCGTGGCTGGAGAGTATTTCACTTGCCTATTGTACCAGTGGCATTAGTGTACAACTTTTAAAATATTATATATTTTTTAAACAATGAAGGTTTATATATATCATATTATTATTACTATTTGTGGGATATTCCGTGTAGTGAAAAAGCTAAATGCTGACATTTCAGTACAATATCAAGTACCTTCCTCAGAGAAAGAGGATGCACTGAGGAAGGTACTTGATATTGTACTGAAACGTCAGCATTTAGCATTTTCACTACATGGAATATCCTGCAAATAGTAATAATAATATGACATCTTTTATCCGTGAAAATATTAGAATTAACATATATATATATATATATATAATTTTTACGGAATGTACTGAATATATATATTGAGCAAGCATATTTCAAATTTATATAATATCTCATTCATCTCAAATCCCATTATATACTATTACTATTCATCAATAATTGTAATGGTTCAAAAAATGTTAAAACATTTTAACAAAAATGGGTTTGAATTTATAACAAAGAAAATTTATTTAAATCTGAGCACATTCAATACTGAGTAGTCCTGACGAAAGCATGGTCAATAGCTAAAAATCATCATGCAATCAATAGAAAGATCGCTGACCTTCCTTTTTCTAAAAAATGGTACTTGTAAAAATCACTTATGTCATTAGTATATAATCTACAAATTCAATTTTATGATAATCTATTATTTAATATTCAAAAGTAACTTTAAATCTAGTTCTCAACTTTCAGTATTAAAAGTGCTCAGCTTTAAATAAATTTTCTTTATTACAAATTCAAACCTATTTTGTTATTAAAAATGTTTTAACATTTTTGAACCATTACAATTATTGCAGAAAAACAAGGTAAAAAATAATAATTCTAGAATTACTATTCATCAATATAAAAATTCTATATCATCTTCTTTCCCTATATATATTCTAGTAATATAATTTTGTACTTCTTCTTTTCCTATGTATTGATTTCTACTTTAACATATCATACCATTTATACCTTTCTTAAATACTTTATAAATACTTTTATTTATATCAAACTAACAGTTTCGACTGTCCTGCAGTCATCATCAGAGTACACCTTTTTTAAACACTTTATCAATACTTTTATTTATATCAAACTAACAGTTTTGACTGTCTTCTGATGATGAATGCAGGACAGTTGAAACTGTTAGTTTGATATAAATAAAAGTGTTGATAAAGTGTTTAAGAAAGGTGTAAATAGTATGATATATCTATATTCTAATGATTTTAATGAACACTCACCAAACAATAAAGTCTAAAGCAAACAAGTTAAAGTGTTTGGTAAATTTGATTGGGATTAAAATATCAAAAGCATTATATATATATATATATATATATATATATAGATAGATAGATAGATAGATAGATAGATAGATAGATAGATAGATAGATAGATAGATAGATAGATAGATAGATAGATAGATAGATAGATAGATAGATAGATAGATAGATAGATAGATAGATAGATAGATAGATAGATAGATAGATAGATAGATAGATAGATAGATAGATAGATAGATAGATAGATAGATAGATAGATAGATAGATAGATAGATAGATAGATAGATAGATAGATAGATAGATAGATAGATAGATAGATAGATAGATAGATAGATAGATAGATAGATAGATAGATAGATAGATAGATAGATAGATAGATAGATAGATAGATAGATAGATAGATAGATAGATAGATAGATAGATAGATAGATAGATAGATAGATAGATAGATAGATAGATAGATAGATAGATAGATAGATAGATAGATAGATAGATAGATAGATAGATAGATAGATAGATAGATAGATAGATAGATAGATAGATAGATAGATAGATAGATAGATAGATAGATAGATAGATAGATAGATAGATAGATAGATAGATAGATAGATAGATAGATAGATAGATAGATAGATAGATAGATAGATAGATAGATAGATAGATAGATAGATAGATAGATAGATAGATAGATAGATAGATAGATAGCTAGCTAGCTAGCTAGCTAGCTAGCTAGCTAGCTAGCTAGCTAGCTAGCTAGCTAGCTAGCTAGCTAGATAGATAGATAGATAGATAGATAGATAGATAGATAGATAGATAGATAGATAGATAGATAGATAGATAGATAGATAGATAGATAGATAGATAGATAGATAGATAGATAGATAGATAGATAGATAGATAGATAGATAGATAGATAGATAGATAGATAGATAGATAGATAGATAGATAGATAGATAGATAGACAGACAGACAGACAGACAGACAGACAGACAGACAGACAGACAGACAGACAGACAGACAGACAGACAGACAGACAGACAGACAGACAGACAGACAGACAGACAGACAGACAGACAGACAGACAGACAGATAGATAGATAGATAGATAGATAGATAGATAGATAGATAGATAGATAGATAGATAGATAGATAGATATAAACTGTTAATTTGAAGATTTAAACTTTAACATCAAATGAATCATATTATCGGTATGTAATAGAAAAAGCTTTTTTAGTGGATGGTTGGTCTTATCTTACAACAGTTGAAGAGCTCAGCATATATGCGTGAAGAGATAAATTCAAATTTTTCTTGCTTGTAAATTATCTTACCAATGTATTTGGATTTGTTTATTCACAAATGTGGATAAGTATATATTCTGTAAGCAATTTTCACCCATTAGATAAGCTAAATGTTTGAAATGCCTGAATCTTCAGACCTATGTTATAGATCCACAAGGGTGAGGTAGGTCTAATGAGTAGTGCTTTGAAAATTTGACGTTTGCTTGACTACACATATTAATACAATGCTCTCAATCATTTATAACATATATTTTTGTGATGTGATATTTACTATCATACAGGATGTTATAAACAAAGAAAGACTGCACTTCACTTTGAGCCATGTTAAGACTGTATAGTGATGACAAATATATATGCAAACAGAAGACCGCAAAGCAGAGTTTTAAGAAAATTGAAAAAGCAGAGCAATATGTTCTACTTTACAATCTATGACTACATACATATAATAAACTTATAATAATTGTCTGTGCTCATATACCCTATATTACATATATATAGACACAGGTATATAATAAGCCTGTGTTTCAGTTAATAATTGATAATAGTAATTTTAAAATTCCAGTGATTATTACATTAATTATATGCCCAAACAATGTCCCAGTTGAACATCCATAATTAGGTTCAATATTAAATATAACTAAATCCATAGTTTCAATTATCAGCAACTGAAAAAAAAATTTTTTTAATTAGAAAAAAAAAGAATTTTAATTTTCTATATTTCAATTTTTTTAATTGATAGTGAATATACAATATTTGTGTGTATTTTTATAAATATGTGTTATACATGTTTTCAACTTATGTATACAAAATGGGTACACATTTCCTTATATAAGACTGTGTTGAACATATATATTATATATGGTTCACTATTCACATTCAATTTTTTAGTTGATAATGAATATACAATATTTGTGTGTATTTTTATAAGTATGTGTTATACATGTTTTCAACAAATGTATACAGTATATGTACACACTTACTTATATGTCTGTGTGGAAAATATATATTATACTGTATATGTTTTACTACTATTACATATTTCCATATCCTCCTTAAGTGTGGTACCAAAATATCATTGAAATTGGGAAACAGCTGTAATTTTCTCTTAGATATTGGACATTAATGCTGTATAGTAAAAAAGATTGCCCACAAAATCTCTCTCTCTTTTTAAAATTAAACTTTAATTTAACAAATAAGAAAAGATCATGAAAAATAAATCCTATTTTAATAGAGATTATTAAACATTGCAGATTAATATTCAGATTTCCGAGTTTAAAAGCGAACATTAGGAGTTACAAATCTCAAAAGAATGTTTACTACCATTGAAAAATAAATTCTAGCATATTATTTTTGCATAAATAGTACACAGTGTATTACTAATTAAAAGACATTTAGAAAATCTTTTTTTTTTGCTTTGAAATTGATATAACTATTGTTATTTGTGTAAGACATTATGGGCATTAGTAATTCATTCATTTCCACCCTTACGATCTGTGTTTAAATCTATTCTGTGTTTAAATCTAGGGCAGTTAAATTTATTTATTTATTACAGATTCTAATCAGATTAATATTTTTATCAGATTGTTTTCCCTTAAACAATTTAACTAATCATCTCATATTGATCAGTAAATGAGTCTCTAACTATTCTTAACCAAATAGTAAAATTATTCATATTTTTATCACCCAAAAAATACAATTAGGAGTACGGCCTATTTTTTCAGCGTTACTCTAGCAAGAGTATTGGATAAGACTTTTTTGTAGCAAGCTGTTTGATGGTTGCTTTAGTTATCTGTGTTGAGGATTCTTTATGTATTACATGTATAATAATATCATTCATATTGAAACTCTTAAATAGAATATTTGTAACTTCACAATATACAGATATAAGATTAAAACAGCTCAACACAGTAAAACAAAGCCCTCCATCAGTTTTTCTTAAAAAAATAATAAAGAAGGCAGGATTCACAAAATTTGTCAATTGCTGGGCGGTTAAAATTTTGAGCATCCATCCCATTACCTTACTTTATTAATTTAGTTAAGAATAACTAAACACCCATTTACTGATCAATGCTGGAATTGGAAGGATTTTAAAGGTTGGTTATGGGTCAACTACTTGAAAAAAAAATCTTTAGCCTTTTTAAAAGATATCTAGTATGAATTCAAATCTTAAATCATGGCTGAGAATATTTTAGCCCAACTCAGCGGCTTTATGTATTGAAACAGATATTCTGTTCCTCATATAAATATTCATAAGATCCCCCCCCCCCATTCAATAATGTCTAGCGTGATTCAGTCTAATTGGAAATGCAATAAAGTTGTGATTCGTTAAAAATGAAAAATAAAATCATATTTTTGGTTTTTAATATTGATGGATTTGAATAAAATGTTATATCGTCTTATTTTTTTTTTTTTTATCTGTCTCAATAAAAAAAAAAGAAATTAATTATCCAATCATTAAAAAGAAAGAAAAAAGATACTTGAGTTAAACTGAGGCAGTATTCAAATTAGACACGTTGTGGGAAGAAAAGAACTTTTTTTCTCTCTCTCTTGTTTTACACAGAGAGGTAGAACATATTAATTTTTTTTAAAAAAAAAAAAAGTGTATTACTTAATTCTTTTGACTCATTAAAAATGGAAAAGGAAACCTTTGCTAGAGGAATTATGACAATAATGGGATAATTTAACAGCTTCAATCTTTCCACACTGTGCCATGACTTTCCATCGATGAAATAACCCGCCTTCTCTTGAGTAAAATGGACTGCAAAACTGGAAGGTAATTATGTTATAGGAATGTTTAGACATCTTTACCATAAATTATAAATTGACATCATGAAATATCTACATAAAAATTATTTTTATAAAATATTAAAACATATTTATCATATGTTATGAAGTGAATTTATGAAACGGTTGCATACGTTTTGTTTAATAAAATATTAAGACACCTTTATTATACTTTTATATTTGACTAAATTATAAATGCTCCACAAGCCAAACAGAGTTTATGTATATGAATATAGCTTTATGTTTGACCAAATTATAAATGCTCCACAAGCCAAACAGAGTTTATGTATATGAATATAGCTTTATGTTTGACTAAATTATAAATGCTCCACAAGCCAAACAGAGTTTATGTATATGAATATAGCTTTATGTTTGACCAAATTATAAAATGATGAAATGCTTTATAAATCATAAATACTTGACTGCTTCTAGGCTTCTTATAATGTAACAGAATTTATGTGTAAGAATATAGCTTCATATTTGACTAAATTATAAATGCTCCACAAGCCAAACAGAATTTATGTATATGAATATACCTCTATATTTGGCTGAATTATAAATGCCTCAATTATCAAATGATAAATGCTCTACAAACCAAGAATTGTTGAGTTCAAATATTTACCAATCAGTAATGATTCATAAAATAACGAAATGTTATATAAATCATAAATACTTAACTGCTACCAAACTTCTTCTCATAAAGGAATACAAAAATAAACTATTGTTGAATTGGAATATTTCCAAGCTTCTTCTCATAAATGGATTCAAAATGAACTATTATTGAATTAGAATATTCCCAAGCTTCTTCTCATAAATGGATTCAAAATGAACTATTGTTGAATTAGAATGTTTCCAAACTTCTTCTCATAAATGAATTTGTAAATGAACTTTATTAGAAATTGCAAACTAATTGTTATTTAATAAATTTTTTTTTGTTACTAAAAATTAAATTGGTTATCCAGTTGTCCAGTTTTGTTTTGTTTTATTGCATCACTCATCAGTTATAGCACTGGTTCATGAGAATCTCATGCTTACTGAGCTACGTCTGACATAACTAGACCCAGGCCAGTCAGGTTGTAGTAAGACAGAACTCTAATGGCGCTGTTTGGAAAACCAAACATATAAATGTTTAGATGTTCCCAGTCTTTATGGTACTACATCCTCTGATGAGCAGGAAATATTGTTGTAGGAGGCATTAACATCTGCATTAGGAATGTCAATTGATAGTTCCTTCCTACAGCATGCTCATCAGAAAATTGTTACAACTGATGTAATAAAAGGGTTGTATGGAGGTCCGGTTACAGTATTTATATATATATAAATTAATTAAACTTACTAAAACACATTGAAACTTCTTAAATGAACAGCAAAAAATAAAAAACAAATCAATATATTATATATATATATAATACAAATCAATATATATATATATCAAAATGCAGAACAATTTATACAAATTATATTCTTTTAGAAGTACTTTCGACTATACACTTTGTAGTCTTTATTAACTATATAACATTGAATAATCAAAACGAGACAACCTTTAACAATATCCATAGTTCAATTCAGATTTCCCACAATTCTGTTATCTTAACATTTGATAATCGCCAATCATCAAATGTTAAGATAACAGAATTGTGGGAAATCTGAATTGAACTATAGGTATTGTTAAAGGTTGTCTCGTTTTGATTATTCAATGTTATATAGTTGATAAAGACTACAAAGTGTATAGTCTAAAGTACTTCTAAAAGAATATAATTTATATAGATTGTTCTGTATTTTGATATATATATATATTGATTTGTATATTACATATATTGTGAAATGAATACAGATATCAAACTTTATTTATTACACAAACACACACATATATATATATATACTGTACCTCTGCTCTTTGAATGTTTGCTACACCCAGGGCAGCATAAATAAAAACTCGCATTAAAAATATTACAGCATTGAGAGCAATTGTTGATGAACATATAAGTAAAAGAAAAAAAGTTAATCCCGAAACAAACTCATAAATTGCTAAAGACCACTTTCTTCCAATGGTGTCCACCATCAATAAATTCAAAGCAGCTGCTACATAATAAATAAATCATTGTAAATATATACAAAACCATAATTGTATAACTGCTTTTAGGAACAAATATTTTCTCTGTTTACTCTACACTAGAGCCATCTACTGTAAACTTGAGTTATCAGTATCAATTATATAGTAATGGCATGGCAGCATTTAGAACTACTATCAATAATTACTCAAGCTTACAATAAATGGCTCTGGATTGAACAGAGCATATATCTGCTACTAAAGTATATATTAAAGGTAAAAAGAGCAAATTGTGTAACGTTTCTTTCATTGGTATAATTTTTATTATTAAAAATGGTTAGTTCGTATTAGTCAAAATGGTGATACTATAAACAGATTCTAGAATATGGGCTAGGATTTAATATTGACTATTCACTGAAAAAAGGCAGCTTACATCTGTAGCTGATACATTTGTATACTAAAATAAAATTTTAAACATAATTTTAAAGTAAATAATAATAATAATAATAATAATAACAACAACAATAATAATAATAATAATAATAATAATAATAATAATAATAATAATAATAATAATAATAATAATAATAATAATAATAATAATAATAATAATAATAATAATAATAATAATAATAATAATAATAATAATAATAATAATAATAATAATAATAATAATAATAATAATAATAAAACAACAACAATAACCACAATAAAGTTAAAATTTATTTAACAAAACACAAAGACGCAATGATGGGATGGTTAATGTATCTACTTTCAGGCCTACATAATCTAGGTTCAATCTCAAGCAAGAAAACAAGAACTATCCTAACCCATCACTACTGAGTCCAAATCATAACTCAACTAGCATATAAAACTGGAGTGAAATAATTAATTTTACTAATTATTATTATTAAAAAGTGGATTAAACTGACAATTATCAGTTATATTTCCTAATCGTCTTATATGGATAACCATCCCCATCAGGGTCATCCAAGCTTAGCCAAAATAGAGCATTTTATAAAGTCCAAAAGCTTTAAGTACCACTTTTCTAGATAGATGTCTTATAAGATTCTTAGTGAAAAACACACCCAACCTTACTGTATGGTTATCCCGCATGCTAGCTTTCTCACTCTACTTCTTAAGATGAATAGCCTATTTTACAATAAATATGCATATAATTCATTAACTATTGAGTGAAGTGAGTGAAATATTGAACACCAGTTTTTGATCAAACACAACAAAAATTTATTTTTTTAATCTTAATTAGAATTATTAAAAGAAAGAAACAAAAAAATTATAATACAAATATAACATTAGGAAAAAAATCTAATCTATAATGTTAGTGTGTAATAAGAGAACACCCCCTCTTATACTTCATTAGTACGCAATAAGAGCACACCCTCCCTTCTATTACATTTTTTTTCACTTTGTGGGCATATCATACAAATATATAAAATAATAAACACATTAAAAAAATATGGTACTTACGTATTAGTCCTGTGACACAGTACATAATGACCTGTTGCCTGTTTTCACATCCACAATAAATGTGTAACATTGTGATTAGGTCAAATAAACTCAAGTAAATCTGATCTCATATCAAAATGTGTTTTTTATCCAATCTCCGATCTGGTAACAAAAGAATTTTTTTTTACAAAACCAATTTTTTTTTTTGCCCAGTTTTTGTTTAAGATTTCATTCTGACAACAGTTTGATTTCAATTGCATTATTTGCAAAAAAAAAATTAGTCTGCAACATAATCAATAGAGAACTATATTTTGGAAGTATCAAAACAAACTAAGTCAAAACATGGGAGAGGTCTAATTACCAATTATTAGTCATCGGTAAAATAGCTTCTTATCTTTGCTTTATTAATTGATTCTTTAATTTTTGCTATAGAATTTAGGTAAGAGAGATTTTACATTTTCTGTTTTATTTCCTGTAAATAATTTTTTTTAGGGAAGAGAAAATATAAACTATTTCTACAATGCAGCACTTATATTGCTACCCTGTTTAATAGGTAGCATGATAAACTTCAGATTTAAAAATACTTATGGTAAACCACACGTTCTTACTTTCTAAACTAAAGTATCACATGTTCTGCTGAACGAATATCTATGTGATAATATACTTTACTGAAGATACATTGAAATACAGGTATAATGTATATACTTAATCTAGATGTAATTAAATTGGATTTGAACCCAGACTTTCAAGATTTCGCAAGTCTGGGTTCAAATCCCATCTATTTAATGGTGATACTAAAAAGGTTTTAAATAGCCCTAAATTTTCAAATTAAAAAAAATATTGTATGGTCTATTGTTTAGAAGATAAAAAATTATTGGAATATGAGAAATAATGGAGTAGAGCTGTTATGATGGTCTTGAGTTATAAAGTCTGCCATTCTACAACTATAATTAAATCTTGCACGGTAAAAGCAAAGAGATCATATAAAAAGTACAAAACTTTAATTTAATTTTTTTTTAAAAAAAAATAAGCAAAATAAAGTTTTATACCGTTATGAAGAGCCATTTATTTTAAATAACAAACGGTATATTGCTATATCTCTGTCTCTAAAATAAAGTGAAGATAATTACTTGCGGGAGTATATAAGTGAGCATATGAGAAAGTCAAGTAATATTAATGTTTGCATTATCATTCTTAGACAAAGAGTAGAAAGGATTTTACAGTTTACATAAAACTAATATTTCTAATACATATATAATTACATTTTGAAGTTCAAGTATCAACCTAATTCAACCCACATCTTTGACACTATCCACTTTAAATAAATATGGTAATGACTATTACTAATCATGTACTAAACTAGAGATTGTCTCTAGCATAGATATAAACTTTAAAACCCAGATAAAGATTAATATATCTGATTTTTATATGTGAGAGATAGTGATCTAGGTCAATTGATGAATGCTGGTTCGGCATGAAATGCATCTTGGAGGTCATTTGTCTTTTATTGTATATTTATATGAATTTAAAAGAATATCTATATATTGTACCGGTCAAAAAGAAGCCAACACATCAACAAACCCAAACTCAAAGTCGGATTCAAACTCAGGTGGTTCAAACTGAATTCAAACCCAACTCACGAGCTCAGATCAAATCAATGGATGACATATATCGACGGTACATGACTATGCGCCAAGGAACTAGCTCAACGGATGATGATGATTAATGAGACTCCTGATCTAACTCTAATAAAGTATAATAAAATAACTAACAATCTTTATAAGTCAACTCATATATATATGTTCGGGTTGCCAATACAGACAGTGAGCATTAATATTAAAATAATTTGAATAAGAAAGAAAGTTTAAAAAAAAAACCCAAATGTGTTAATAAAATATTTAATAATAATTATAATTTTGTTCAACTTTTAGATTGTGATTATATAGATTACCTCTAGTCTTTAAACAGAATTTATATTTACAACAAGAATGGCAGTCCTTATTATATGCCAATACTATTACGCAATATTATATGATAAATATATGTCTATGCCCCCGACAAGAAAATAAAGGTAGATAAAGGTATTTCATCGGAAATTCAAAGTTAGTACAAGGGTTTGAAGTTGGCTACATGTGAAAGATCATGAAGCTAGGATCGAACTTAGATCCGACTGCTTCAATATATATATATATACTGTGCCCTTTTCTATAGGTCAGAATCAGCTCATTACTGCAAATCATTAAAAAAATTTAAAGTTAGAATATGATCTCTTGATGTGTTAGTTATATTGTATTAATAATATCTTAAAAGTACGATTTGAGGCTAAATAAAATATGTAATGCATAAAATTATGATAAATCACTTAAGAACAGTTAAGTAAAACTAAAAATATTATAACATATGGTTGCAAAAGCTGGCCATAATAAATAATGCAGCTATAAATATTTAAAAGTATGTTTAAAAAGTTCAATTTTAATAGTTTAAACTTATAGTTAAATAAAAGTTTTATTTATTTTATAAATTATATTTAATAATTATAATTAATATCATATATTTTAAAAGTAAGTTTTGTGGTAGTGAAAGTTATATTTAGTTCTATATTTTCCAAATTATTCTTCAAAATTTTGTATAATTGTATTATTTTATTTAATACAACAAGTGTTGCAATTTATTATTTATTCCCAGACAGAAAATCGGATCCAGTCTGTCTTAGCTATATTAGTCATGTGACTGGTATAAAATATGATTATAGACATGTGCTAGCTAGTATTTGGATTAATCAAGTTCAAAATATTTTAAAATCGCATTATAGAATTGGATATAATTATTACCTATCACAAAAGCAAACATTAAGTTAGTCATTATAAAATGTTTTTAAATAATGTAATAAAGACGAATACAGCTAATAAAAGTTAAATATTTTGTTTTAAAATAAAATAGATAAATTAAATATTAAAGGTAGGACAAACTTATTAAATATTATTTTTGTAAATCATTTTAAATATTTAATTAATTTAGTAAAGTATAATAATTGATTTAAAATTAATATTTTAAATAATATTTTAAAGTTATAATATGTCATATTTTTTTATTTTAGAATTTAATTGTGTAAAACTGTAACATTATGCAAATTCGGTATCAAATGAAAAGTAAGAATCAACCAATAGGATGAGGTATTTTCTAGGATATAAATACTGATTGCAGGGGGTATCAAGAGTGATTAAAAATGTATTAAGGTGATCAAAGGTATCAGTGATCGGTATTAGTAGCTATCGAGGAGATAGTAATTTTAAATTTTATTATTTTAGTCAATTTTTTAGTGCTCTTGTACAATTTATTTGCAAAACTAATAGGACATTTCTTTAAAATATTTGCAAAGAGAGCATAAAATAAATATATTTTAATAACTTCATTTTAATATGCATTGTTAATTTTAAAGTTCTTTTACCAGAAGTATTCATCAGAAACATAAGATAACTTCGCAATAAAAATATGGAAATGCCGATAAGTAAAATATATTTAATGGAAATTTTAAAGATAAATATAATAATTGTGAATATAATATTAATAATATTAACCAAGAGGACTATTCCAGTGAGTAAATTATTGTTTCAGACATTGTACAGGAAGCTTAACAGAAAAGCTGTTTGCCGATTAAAAGTAAAATACGCATTATTTTATATAGCAACAGGTTAGGCTTGTCCAAGGTTAATAAGTAACATGACAAGTATATTTTATAATAATTTATGGAAACAACGCTATAGAAATAACTGTTTCATCCTTTTTAAAAGAAAACATTATAAATATTTTCCAAGAAATTATCTTAAGTAAAGAATGATGGAAAATATTTACGAAAGCGTATGTTATAAAAACCTGAGGAATATAGGGTTATATGTTTATAAAATTGCTTAAAAAACTGAATTTTAAGATAATAAGGAAACCACTGAAATAGATAATAAATAGTAATAAATTTTATTAAAGAAGAAACCTACAAAGAAAAAGAACACAGGAGTAAATAAAAGTATGGAATTATAGAAATATCTTATATTGCACAAAAAGTTTATCCGAATAATTCGAGCTAAGCCAATGGAAAATGATGCATCACTACTCTGATATGGAATACTATAGTATAGAAGCCTCAAGGAATTATTTTTTAATAATATGATTTTATTATTATTTTAATAATCATCATTCTGGACAATAGAAATATAAACTATTATTCTATAAACTATTCCAGGATAGATTGGTGATTATTTTATTTAATTTTTCAATATTTTAAAAGATATCATATTATTTTTTATTATTCATTCTTTTTAATCTGAGATTTTTGTACCAGAAGGAGTACAACACTCACCGCTGGAAACAGTTTATCTTGTTCATCGTCAATTAGCAATGGAGGAAGTTTTAAAATCGCTCTTGATGAGAACATATTTAAAAAAAAAAACTCTCGAGAAAATAAAAATATTTGAACTGTATAAAGAACATTCATTTTCAGCTGAAGATAGTTTTAACTTATTTATTAATTTTTAAATGTAATTATTTTTGGTTTATAAGAGTAGGAACATGAATATTAATTTATTGATAATATTATAATCTTATAGTAGAATAATTTAATAATTTAAATAAGAATATTTAAATAGAAGTATGGATGTATTTTCATGTATGCAATGTTGTATCTAATTGATGAAAAAAGAAGACTGCAAAAGTGATGACAAGTCAATATCACTTGGTAATAGTTAATTGCTATTGATATATTTTAGTATATATATATATATATTTTGCAGAGTACCTATAAATTATAATGTATGAAAGTAGAAATGTTGAATTATATGCAAACGCATTTTGTACAACACATTTAAATTATGAGCTTAGGATTTATTTTGGGAATATGCATACTACAATTTTATACTAGTAATATAACACAACATGATGATGAATATTGTGTGATTCTTTTAAAACTTTCGTATTATTGGATGCCCAGAGTATTTATATGACCAGTTTGTATGTGTTTAGGATATAAAATAAGAAAGTAAAACAAACTTTTCTTGTGGATCAGTGAGATCACTCTAATTATAATTGAATTTTGTTTATTATTTTGAATATGTAAGTTAGTTATTTGTCGATGTAAGATTTGATAAATCTTTTTAGAAAATAATGATAAGATAGTGACTTGGTTGTAGTATTATGAACACGAACCCAGGAGATTATATTAAGGTAAGATGTAATAAGAAAATATGAATAGTATTTTATAATCTTAGTAGATATGCAATATAGTTAACAAATCCCTGTAGGTGTATATTTATTTTGGACAGTGTCTATTTTTAAGTATTGTTTTAATAAAGCTGAAGGAATAGCTTTAACATCATTAGTAGTATTGGAGGACATTATACAGAATAGGTCAAACCTCTATTTCTTATAGATACACTGTGCCATGGTATTTTTCTCTGATATGTGCTATGAGTTATACTCTAGTTTTTCTTCCCTTGCCTACACATATATTCACTATCTAGATTTCCAAAGTAACTGCATTGCACAGTATGATATATTTTAAAAGAAATAATAGATAATTTAGAGTTTAAGATATGCAATTGTTTGAATGAGATAAGTTCATTTACTTGTAAGAAGAAGTATAGTTTATGCAAACTGGAATTGAAAATCCAACGGATCTAAGAAGAAAAGAATCATAAAATATGTTGTTAGATTTTATTTTGGAAATAAAATAAATTTCAGGAACAAAATGTGTAAAGCAAAGTTGCTTTTTGAAATATTAAATAACTTTTAAATATGTTATCTTATTTTTTAATGAGTACTGCATATTTTTAAAATACAATGTTATAAAGTAAAAATGATATAAACAATAAGCATAGGTATAAATTTTATATTATTAAAGAATAGGGAATATATCAGTCATTACAACTATATAGTATTAGAGTAATATTAAATGGGATGTATTATATTTAATAGTCATTGTGTAGTAAACAACGATATGCACAATCTAGCAATAAATTATCAGTAGATATTTTATATGATATCTTTTAACATTGCAAGATGAAATTGTCTAGTGAAAAATATCCATGCTCTCGATTATTATTGTTATTTTGTTTTTCCGTACTATGTTTCAATAGATGTTTTCAAAAAGAAAAAAAAAGAAGCATAGTTAAATAATAGTTAAAGATATAGTATGTTTTAAAATAAGTACAAATAAATGTAATTTTATTATAAGATAGATCACAAAGAGATCAATAAAATTGTATTGGTTTTATTAGTATTACTTTAAGTCAGAATGAAGACTTAACTAGGTTCTAAATAAAAATGTATAACGGTGCAAATTGAGGATATCCAGTGTAAATACTGTAAATAAATTGTTATTTTGTTATTTAGTGTTATAATAAAACTTTGTTAAATTTGTTTTTTCAAAAATTTGTGTGTCTGATTATTTATTTTTCTCATCACCATGCATCTAAAACACAGAGTCACTAAATCAAACATAATAATATTTTTACACAGAAATAAATAAAGAATTATTTTAAGAATTAGAATATTTTCTTGGTATTTATTTTTTTAAGTAATCACATTTTATATTATCTTATGGTCATAAATTGATTATCATAATAGTACATCGAATTATATTCTATTAGTTGCCACACATATATTTTTCAGATTACCAAAAGCTACCACATATTTTTCTTATGTTATTATATGAAGATAAAGATTTTATTATCGTATTTTATTATTTTATTATAGTAATAAAATTATAGTGAAGAAAATATTTACAGAATTAGTTCATACAATGAAGAATATTATTATTATTTTATTGTTATTAGTTAAACATAGTAGAGTATGACATAAAAATCCCTTATCATGTTTTACTACAGTGACTTTAATTAACTTAGAATAGTTTTATGAACCTGAGATTTTATTGAGCTAAATTATTGTAGATAAAAGCTTAAGATGTAATTATTAGTTTAGTCTTAGTGAGTAGAAGTTATTAAAGTCGTAAGAATACTATGAGTTTGTTATTTAAAATAGTAATAAGGGGGATAAACAGAGCAAAACTCTCCATACAGTATTGCCACCTGTGCTAAACAGAGTAATCAATGGATGCCAGAAGGCTTGTGCATAAAATCCCTATCTAATGCCTACTCATCCAATATCCCCAGACTAGTTTCTGGCTTGTGGCCTTCATCAGTGAGGAGCTTTGGATCTGAGAGCACTGCATCTAGATCTTAGGATCTAATGCAACCCTCTAGCAACCACCTTTTATCTCTACTTAACTACTAAACTATGAGAATGAAATTGAAAACACAAAAAATATTTTCAATCTAAGCTCAATAGCTCAAATAGTCATATGGGTCTGAATTTAGTTCAGCACCCATACATTTTGGTGTCTTTGGCTCTTTTACAACCATAGCCACCACTATCCTATTAGGCAGGATTGGTGTTAAACCATTAAGCATCACATGATCACATTTCCTATACTAGCACATTATTTGTTGATAAACAGAGCAAAACTCTCCATACAGTATTGACCTGTGCTAAACAGAGTAATCAATGGATGCCAGAAGGCTTGTGCATAAAATCCCTATCTAATGCCTACTCATCCAATATCCCCAGACTAGTTTCTGGCTTGTGGCCTTCATCAGTGAGGAGCTTTGGATCTGAGAGCACTGCATCTAGATCTTAGGATCTAATGCACAAGCCTTCTGGCATCCATTGATTACTCTGTTTAGCACAGGTGGCAATACTGTATGGAGAGTTTTGCTCTGTTTATCAACAAATAATGTGCTAGTATAGGAAATGTGATCATGTGATGAATAAGGGGGATAGTGTTCTTATGCCATTGAGGTAGTATCCTGTAGGATATTGGCTCAATGTAATCTTTCTTGTCACCTGTATTTTCACTTTCAGTCTCATGATATAATTAAATTTTTTTATTTAATTCATTTTATAAACTGAACCTTATTCTTATTTTTAAATTTGAGCTAGTAGAATGTTTTAATATAATGCTGGATATTTTTTTTATCAATTATTTGCTTTTATCTAAACGTAATCTGTAACTGAGCTAACCCATTTTATTTAATATTATATTGTCCCGGAAGTGAAATGCACAAGGGCAAGATTAGAATATATATATAAACTGGTATGGCATTTGTTATATATAATCATTCACAGAAGTTAGTTTGGGTTTCAAAATCTCCTATTAGTTTTATGATAATAACTTAAACATATATAAAGAAGTAATAATCCTCTTTGTTGAAGGCAAAAAAAGACAGAAAGCAACCTAAAGATGGAAATTTTAGATTATTATGCCCTCTGGTAATCATTTATTATTCAAATTTACAGTATATAGCTCCCGAATGTGGTGAAAATTATGAACCTTAGATACATGTGAATAAGTTTGTAAGAATATCATAGGATATTATTGCTGCAGCTATACACATATCATTTTTATTTGTATAAAATAATAAAGTTGATTATTAGATTTATGTGCCTGCAAACCTTGCTTTCAGTAAAGATGGAGAATAGCCAGAAACAAGTTTAGAGATATGGATTTAGATCTACCATCTATTAACCACTGATTATCACATTTTCAATATGGAGTAAAAAACATGTAAGTTGTGTTTGTCATATATATATTGTAACGGACCAATGAATATACAAACATATAGCCGACCACATTGTGACATCAAAATGCAATGGGATATAAATAAATGATGAAAATTATAATGGAAAATTCCCCATCCATCATCAACACTTGCAGTAGAACCAACCATTTACCTAAATCCATCACATTACATTTATCGAAACAATAATCCGGCTGTCCATGGAAAAACTGGAAAGATCCAATAACACTACAACCAAGAGGAATCTTTACTATCATTCAACCCCCATTCATTTGGCAATATGCACCGGATCCATCCAATTTTCATGTCAATCCATTTAATATCAAGAGACACGTGAATTCTATAATGTATTCTCAACAAATTATAGATAATCCTTGATGTAAAATCAATTAAAATCAACAAATTTATTTTATCTTAACATAACATATTTAAATATATAAATATGCACTTTAAAACACCATAAATACGATTCTTACACTTCCACTTAATCTCATTAAAATAATAACACAAAAAAATACATAAAATAATAATATCATCAACTATAGGTCATTCTTGGTATACATAGGTCTCTACCTTTCATGCCATCATATTAAAAAAAATAATTTATGATCTTTCATACCAATCTAAACAAATGACATTGTTTGTTTATTTATTTATTTTTTAAAAAAAAAGGTATCATCATATCAATATACAATTTATTATTTTATAAATATAATTGAATTAATGGGTTCGTATGTGAATATTATAAATCATGAGAACTGGAATTGCCATCAATTGATTTTATAAGTAATTGTTAGTATGTGTCTTGTTAATAAAGGATAATATAGGTTTTATTAATAATTAATTTTGTTACTAATGTTATGTTGTTAGTGAGTCAAAAATAAGTCTTACCTTCATTTATATTCATTTCATCATAATCTAGTCCTTCTCTTTCCTAACAGAATCATTTATATATTTTTTTCTTTATTTCCAAAAATACATTTTATATCATGAAATGCATACATCTAAATTCTTTGGTACTTCCAACTCAAAAAAAATCCAATGTGGAAGTAATAAAAAAAATAAATAAATACATAAATGAAGAAGAGAAAAACCTTAAAATTATAGCACCAGTATGTTAACCAATACAAACAAACAGTTACATATCAACATAAAATTATGAACGATTTAGTAAACCTCTTGATAAAACATGAGCATCTTCTTTAAATGAAAAAATTCATGGTAGATTGAGAATTTTCAGCATCTTTTATTCGCTTCATTATCCAAAGTAGTGTTTTCCACGATCTATCCAATTCCCATAAGTTGACCAAGTAGTTTGGATAATCTTTGATTTGGCCACTTTCACCACTGATCTATGCAACTTCACATAATATCTGGTTGCCATTTTATATATATGTGATGGTGAGAATTCACACCTATGGATCGTGTTCATCGCCCTCTTCAAAACCCATCTGAGTTGCCTTAACCTTCACAACAATTTTTTTAGCACACCTGCATCATTTTTATGTTATTATTTTAATGGTCACTGAAATTTGGTCTTAAAGTATCTGCTGACAGGGCGCCATCTAGGCCATTTGAACCTAGAAAAATTTATAACATAGGCAGATATGCGCTGTTAAAAATCCAACTTTTCTTTTATTGACCATTTGCCCTTGCCACTAGCTCAAGGAGATGCAGAGATTAATATAATATAAATTCTTATCCAATTATATTTCAATATTAAATGATATAAATAAAATAAGTCACTGCCAATAATTAACACACAAATAGATTTTTATTAATGCACATTTAAAATTGAGGAATAAATTTATTTTTAGATTTTAACATTAATAATTTTTTTAAATTTAAATTCAAATTACTATTTAAATAGACCGCACAGATGGATATTTCCGAGGGTGAATTTTTTTACCAAGACACATGTGCTACTAACAGTCCTTCCCATACGAAGTTTTCCCGAAAACAAATCAAGTCATTCACCCCTTAAAAGAAGTTTTCCCGAAAACAAATCAAGTCATTCAAAGGGGTAAGTGAAGCAACTGACAGCAAAACACATACATATCAGCTAATGAAATTGAACTCTCCCAACTTTAACGTAACTTTTAATTAGAACATAATATACATACACACACAAAAAAAATGAAATAGAAATGATTGCTTAACCAAAAGACTGTTTCTTATGAAGCTGCTCGTAGACATCTGACGTCACTCTAACTCTGCTAGTTCTTATGCTAAAATATTCGTTTTACAGGTATTGAATAGATTTTTAAAAGTTCTGTAAGATGGTGACCTCTTCCGATTTATTTTACAAGTAAAAAATAAAAAAAAAACGCATTTAAACCTAAACAAAGAAAGAACATGAGTTTTGATTGGTTCTTAGCATGCTCTCAGCTGAAAAAGACATTCTGATTGGCTGGAAAGAACAAAGAAACCGCCTGATCAAAGAAAATAAAGAAAAACGCTGAGATTTTCATTTCGAATATAATTTTAAAGAATATTAAGTATATATTCAGTAATTACAAATGATTTTCAGAGAGAATAATAAAAAAACAAAATTATTTTCTAAAAATATTGAAGATTTTAGTATAAATATTAAAGAAATATTTAAAAGAAATATTTACTTTTCTATAACGTAAAAGTCAACCTTTTTGTTTATATTACAGCTTTTATGTTGCCGAAATTGAATATTTTAGAATAAATAAATAGCAATTTATTTTTGAAAGAACTTTCGTTCTCTTCATAACCTGAAAAATTAGTAATATACTTTTTATAAACGTATCTGAGTTGAATTTAATATTATAGGCGAATATGTTTTAACAATAGGCTTTGTCTTCAGTTTGTGAGTTGGCCAATTAAAAGATTTGATTTTTACCTCATACAACCAATAATATAATTAGCGGTTAAAAGGTTAAACATCTGCATAAAAAATATTAATAATTGATTTTGCATTTTTAAATCAGATAAGAGTTCTTATTTTCAGCTATTAATTAATTGCAATTTTTAGGAAAGTTCTTATTAAATAGACACTATAGTTCATACATTATGGATTGAGCAGATTTTAGGGATCCATCTTCATGATCACTTTCGTAGATTTTGTCATTTTTTGAAATGAAACTGCTACTTGCCATTTATTTGGTCAAGAACTGTCATCCAGAGGCCTCAGCTGGTTGTCCGGAAAATCAAACTTATTGCAGACCTCCACATCATGAAAATCTGCAATATAGCCAGTTATAACATCATATTCATACTCAGCGCTCAGATAACAATCATCAGAATAATTTGGCTTTTATATTTTTATTAGTCTCTTATCATCCAATCTTTGGATTCAAAGAGCAAGACGTCACTAATCCATTCATGTTTCAGTCATGGTCCATGCTGTCATTTTTGTGTTTGCATTGGTCATTTAATTCCTTTGTATTCTCTTATCTGACCATTTAATTTATTTTACATGCCTCATGGGTTAGTTTGCTTTTGAACAATCATTTAATTAATAAGACAATCATTTCCATTTTCTAAGATTATAAAAATCAACATTATTTCTATTTTTAAAATATCTATCTTTATATTTTTACTTTTTTACAAAAAAAAATACTTTCAAATGCTTTTATTTGTAAAAGTTTTCAAAGTTTCCTATCTGTGCGATCTATATATATGTTACACAACTTTTAATTTTCAGTTTTTAAGTTAAGTTTTTTTTTCATTTTAATAAATCAATTTTTCTTCACGATCTTTTTATTTTAGTTTTAAAATAATGTAACGGCATATTTATATACCATTACAGTATATATATATATATAAAATTCTTTTCTTATATCAGCATTAGAAACGTTATAGCTATATACCAAAATGAAACATGATTAAAGTCAGTTTTTTTTTTTTGATGATAAACGTTATTAAATTTAAAACTTCCAACAGTTCTATAATTATTAAATGCTTGATTATGCAAACGAATATTTTATCATATTTCTTTTTTAGCAAATAGTTCAATATAATTATCAATAACAAAAAGAAAACAAAATCTTGGTTCCTATTATGCTTTAATCAACAGGTTATAATTTGTTTATTTTTAAATTTCCATAGTTTATACAAAAGTTTAATTCCAATGGATATATAGTGATATTCTTTCATTTCAGTTTTTTCTTTTTTTACACATATAGATCAAACTAACAACTTACAGTTCTGTGCATATTTACTGTCCAATAATTTTTTCTTTCAAAATACTGAAAACGTTTTACCAAAATACAATTTTAAATTAACTGTCTTGCCATCATTAGCAAATAAATAAAAGAAAATATGACATATAACCTTCTCTATACATATTTTTAACTTTCCAGCCATTAAAGAAAAAAAAATAGTTGCTTGTTATTGTTATGGTTACTGCATATGTTCTATCAGGGTTTACTTTTCCCTCTCCCATTTTATAACACTAGATTATAATTTTTTTTTTTTTTAGTTTTATTCTTTATAAAACTTTCTCAATTGTTCTGTCAAATTTGTTATTTTAAAATATTAATAAAATTAAATTTAATAACAAATTTATGATTTTGTTTCAGGCATTTCCAGTTCATTAAACTGCAATATAATTTTTATTCATATTGTTATACATCATCAATTCGAACTGTTCAATATATGTATTAATTTTATAAATCAACACATCCATGTATATATTTATGTTCAATGCATTTAATAAGGAGATGTATGAGACTTATAGCGATCCTTACAATATATATATAAGATAGATTTGTGTGTTTTTTGATCAAAATTTAAATATAGTGAAAGTTTTTTTTTTTTAAGTTGCAATAAATGTGAATTTACGATCATTAAAATATGTAGTTATTGGCTTTGTAGAAGAGCTATATAGCTGTACAAGTGAAGTGACTTTGATATAAACTTTAGCTTCTTGCATTTCAGGTTATTAGCTTGAATAAAATAAAAAAAGAAGAAAGGAAGTGCTAAACATATAAAAACAGTATTGTTCCTAATACGGCATTAGCCTGAAACTAGTTTGAGAAAGTGTATATGTAACTATCATCTAATGTACATCACTTACTCATGCTGGTTTAAACATGATTTTTACAAAAACTCAATAGATATATATATATATCATCATCATCATCATCATCAACCATTATCAATCCACTGCAGGGTGAAGGTCTCTCCAAGTTCAATCCATCTTTTCCTATTTTTAGCTTCTCTTCTCCACATCACCCCTGCACACTTGCTTATTTCATCCATCCATCTCACATGTGGTCTCTTTCTGGGTCTTTTACAATCTCTTGGAATCCAGTTTAAAATTTAAATTGTCCATCTGTTATCATCTCTTTTAACAATATGTCCAGCCCAACTCCACTTCAGTCTTTTAATTTTTTCAATGAGGTCAGTAACACCTGTTTGTTCTCTTACCCATACATTGCATTTTCGATCCCTTCTTGTTACTCCCAACATGCATCTCTCCATACTTCTTTGAGTGGTCTGAAGTCTCTATATTGCTCTTCTATTAAGTGTCCAAGTCTCAGATCCATAAGTAAGAACTGGCAAAACACATTTATTAAAAACCTTTTTTTTTTCAAACACATAGGCATATTTCCTTTTAGCATCAAGTTATTTCTACCAAAAGCACTCCAACCAAGTTTAATTCTATGATTAATTTCATCCATTATATTTCCATCTGTATTAATAATCTGACCAAGGTATTTGTAACTGTTAACTTCTTCTAACTCATCATAATCAATCTTTATTTTCATATTTTGAGAAAATCTATTCAACATTACTTTAATCTTTTTAACATTTGTCTTTAGTCCTACTTTCCTACTTTCATCTGATAACTCCTGCAACATTTCCTTTAGCTCTAAAGCATTATTTGCAAAAACAACTACATCATCTGCAAAATCTAAATGACGTAAATAATCTCCATTTACTTTCACTCCTTTAGCTTCCCATTTTAATCCACAAAGTACTTCTTGCAGCACTGCAGTAAAAAGTTTTGGAGATATGGAGTCACCCTGTCTTACACCCTTTTCAATGTTGATTTTTCTACTATTATTATGTAATCTAATTGTTGCTATTGCATTTTTATAAATATTCTTCAAAATATGACAATATCCTGGATCTACAACTTGATGATCCAATGCTTTAATCGCTGAAGAAATGTTTATAGAATCAAATGCCTTTTCATAGTCTACAAATCCTAAGCATAATGGTAACTCATATTCATTTGTCATTTCTATAATTTCTCTCAATACCTGGATATGATCTACTGTACTAAAACCACTTTTAAATCCAGCTTGTTCTCTTGGTTGGTGGAAATCCAGTGTTTTCTGTAGACGAGTTGTAATTATCTTAGTAAAAAATTTGTATAAAACTCATAAAAGACTGATAGGTCTGTAATTTCTAATATCTTCTTTATCACCTTTTTTAAATATTAATATTAATACTGCATTCTTCCAATCATCTGGTACATCTTTATCATTTAGACATTTGGTATATAACCTTGCTAAAAAAAATTCTATTTCTTCACCTGCTTCTTTTAATATATCAATTACAATTCCATCATTACCTGGAGCCTTCCTTTTCTTCATACATTTAATTGCATGTCTCACTTCCTCATTCAAAATTCTGGGCAATTCAGAAGATATAATATGTATAGGAGGCACTTGTTCTTTATTTCTATATAATTTTTGATAGAAGTCTTCTACACATTTTATGATATCATCTCTCTTTTTAGTAATAATGCCATCTTTTTTTTCTTATTGCAGATATAAATTTCCTACCAATACCAAAATGTTGTTTTACACTCTTTAGACTTTTGTTCTCTTCTACAGATTTTTTTGCTAGTTCACAATTATACTTTCTTATATCATTTTCAACTCTTTTCCGCACCATTTTACAAAATTCGAGATATTCAATCTTTTTTAATGAATCATTGTTGTATATTCTCATATTCCTTCTTTTCTTCATAAATTCTCTAGTCTCAGTAGAAATTTTACTAGTCAAATTCTGCTTTTTTCTACCAGCTATCTTTGTTGCAGTTTTTAAATGTGTATCGCTTATTTTCCTATTAATGTCATTCAAATCTGAATCATGTTTAAAATCTACTAATACTTGAAACCGATTTGTAAGTTCTAATTTAAATTCATTATAATGTTTCTGAAGATTAGCAATATCAACTGTGAATATTGTTTTTCTTAATAATTTTTGTCTCTCTACTTACATCTTACTAATCGGTGATCACTTCCTGTGTTAAATTCTATTAAGAACATTACAATCTTGAAATATGTATTTTCGGTTCGTCAAAATATAATCCAATTCTGCTGTACCTTCATTTGGATGCTTCCATGTTCATTTCCTTTTAACATTTTTATCAAAAAACGAATTCATAATATAAAGTGTTTTTTTCCTGCAAACTCCACAAGTCTATGTCCTCTCTCATTTCTATTACCATAACCAAAATTACTTACAGTATTTTCATCTTTCATTTGTTTACCAATTCTAGCATTAAAGTCTCCCATAACGATTTTAAAATGTTGTTTACTCTGATCAAAAGCCTTTTGTACATCCATATAAAAATCTTCTATAACTTCATCACTATGAGAACTTGTTGGGGCATAAACCTGAATTATCTGCATTTGGTATCTGCTATTAAGTTGTAAAACTAATCTTGCCACTCTGTCTAATACACCATCAATCTCCACAATGCTATTCTTCCATTTTTTTATTTATAATGAATCCTATTCCACTTGTATTTCCAATATTTGTGCCTTTATAGTAGAATATATGTCCACTTTTTAAATCACTTGCTTTTTCACCTTTTCTTCTAACTTCACAAAGTCCAATAATGTCCCATTTAATATAAGACAGTTCTTCTTGTAATTCTTGCAATCTTTCTTCACTTGAAAGTGATCTGCAGTTGTAAAAACCTAAATAAAAAGTTGTCATCAAATGGAAGTCTGAGTCCGCAATCAGGGGATTTTAGCACCCTCCGCCTTCGGCCACCAACCGCTGCCTTGGTTGGTGACTTTACAGCCTCCTGGAAATAAGGGCCATGATTTATTTTTGTCTGTCATGATTGTATATATTGAAAAAATATTCTTAAACTCGGACGTAAAAAGCCAATATACTCACCACACTGGCTAATGCGTGTTGGTAAGCAGCCCATCCATGTTCGTATACTATATGAATAATCACATAATAATAACAGCTGCAACGACAAGAACATATGGAGTGCACATTAGGAATTTGCCCTGCTCGGTTCCTTTAAGGCCTCCAAGAGAAATCAAATGGTCTCCTTTCTGTTAATAGCAAACTCCTTTATATATATATATATATATATATTCTTTCTGCAGAAGAGGATAATAGCAAACTCCTATATATATATATATATATATATATATTCTTTCTGCAGAAGAGGATCATTTAAAATAGCAGATCATATTACATAACACTACAGCATTCTTAACTGCTATAAAGAACAATGAACTAGAAAAGAACTCAAGACAACCCTATCATGTCATCATCATTAATATTTGTTACACTTTAAACAGCACTTTTATCTACTTGACTTTTGTGCGCGCACACACTCATCCATAAAAAAAAATAATATCTTCCACAGAGAAGTTTTATAGTTAAAATATGAAAAGCAATCGAAATTATATGCACTTACTATTAAGCTTATTGTAATATTATAACAAAAATATTTAAGTATATTGTTAAAAAAAGGACATTAGAATAAAAGTCATTTATAATTAAACAAACCTGGAATTTGCCCTAATCCTCCGATAATGGCAGTGATGTAATCCCCATGAGTCATCGGATGACACATACATGGAGCATCTAAAATTTCCCCGGGTAATATACCTACAAAATGGATGTCATTGATAAGGAAAAAAACGACATTGACATATGTTAAGTGATTTAAAATTTATTTAAGGTGAACTTAGCTAGTGTATATATTTATTTGTCTGTCTGCATACTATCTATCTATTTTTTTCTATCTTTTTGTATGTTCATCTATTTACCTATCTATGTAACATGTCTGTCCATCTATTGATCTATCTACCATCTACATTTGTATCTATGAGTTGTTTTGCTACCTACCCACCTTTCCAACTCTCTTCCACCCTATCTAATTACCAACTTCCTTGCATATCTAACTGCCTATCATCTATTTACCTATCTATTTATTTACTTAGCCCTTTTATCTGTAGACTTATATATATATATATAAAACTAACCAAAGGAAATACATATAAAAACAAAAAAAGACTTATAAATCCAAGAAATAATTAATTTCAACCAGAGGACTGGTTTTCATCAGAAAGAAAAAATACACAGTAAAATGGCGATAATCAAAAATTACAGATTTGATAAAAGATTATAAATTTAACAACCCCCCCCCTGATTGATCACAAAATCTAACACAGAATATCTACCCAATTAATGACAAAATTCAAACAAAAAAACTACATTTTCTTCTAATCAAGCTTAAATTCTATTTAAAGTGAAATAAATAAATAAATAATCAAAAATCAAAAATTAAAATATACATATGTGCATACTGTAACGATCCGGAGAAATAGGCCTTAACTTAACTGCACTACAGGGCGCCATCTAGGCATTTGAACCTAGAAAAATTTATAGAGTAGGCAGATACGTAAGTCAAAAAAAAAAAAAAATTTTATCCTTTTTTTTGCATCCGGTTGTTAGCCCATGTCACTAGCTCAGTGGAATAGCAGAGATTTAATAAGATAATCTAAGAGTATATATAAAAAAAGAATAAAATAAGCCACTGCCAGTAATTAACATACAAAAATTTATTTACGCACATATATATATATAAGATTTAAAATTGTTTTAGTATCAGTTTACATTTTAACATTTAACATTATTTTTAACTTTACTTTAATTTTCATTTAATTACTATTATATTATAATTTTACATTTTAATTAAGTTCACACATATAAATTTATGAAAGCTTGTTTATAATGTTGAATATAGATCGGTTACATAGATTTCACGGTCAAAAACATTTCAAAAGAAACATAAACGATCAAAATACAAAATTATTGATTACTGACAATTGTGGAGGGAAATTTATATGTAACCCAATAGTATTCACCATAAGATACTTGCATTGTCACCAATAACTTAAAAGACATCCGAATAAATACATTTTAGATACTCACCGTAAGGTATCATTATTTATCGAATGTCTATATATTTTGATCAAATATGAAAACCCAAAATATACTTAACCGATAACCAATCCATGCAAGCGTCTATAAACAACTTAAATTTAATGCATTTTTATTTATGGTCAAGTATGAATAGACCACATAGATTTGCATTTGAAAATAAAATATTCTATCCCTATTTAACCTTAGGCTAAAATTCGCAGTCAAACTGGCATCAATTCACCTGATATACCGATGTATTCAATGTAATACGGAATACGACAGCACCAAAAAGATTAAGAGAAGGCATTGACCCTCATCAGATAGGGATATGACATCTATCAGACAAGAAGAGCAATAAAAAAAAACTCCATAGAAAGGAACTGTGCTCTGCGTCTTATAATTCCTTCCATAGGCAAAACGGGAGAGTGGGGTATGAGCGATTCTGCAGTAGAATCTCTGACTACATCTACTAACTACACCAATATATCCAATCCATTGACCCAATTTAACAACGAAACAAATAACCTAAGATTACCCTCCCCTAATATAACTTTACAAATCTATACAATTCATGCCGACTTAAGTTTAACATTTATATAATTAATTTAACGAAAACAAAAATCATGATAAAACTTAAAGAACAAAAAATAAATAAATAAATGGAAATGATTTTAAATATATATAAAAAAAAGAAATACATCAAACAACATTATTAATAAATTAAGTTGGTCAGATAGAATAATATTGCAATCATTTAAATATGGAAAGTTTTAATTTAATGTTCATTATTTATAAAGTTCTTACGGTTTAAAACAGTTCATCTTTATCCGTTGCTTATCCATGAACGTGAATTCCCACGCAGTCCTAAGATTGGTATTCTGTTGGACCATTTATTTATCTATCCGGAGGTTTTTTTCTTTAACTGGTCCTCAATGTAGAAAAATGATAGTTCATTTCTCTTTCTTTCTTTGGCAAAACTGAAGGGATTGAATCGTGCGTCACTTCAATCCCTTCTCCCGCACTAACACCTATCTGTCACATCATAATAATCATAATCACTAATAATTTTCAACCATGTCCTTTTATATTCATTTGAAGGATTGCATTTACATTACGTCATCGATGCGATGATCCTTTTCGTTGAGGTCCGATTTCCCAATGGATTTATTTCATTTGCTAAAAGTTTCTATTGTTTTCCTATCTGACCGATGTTTTTACATTTAAATGCCCAAGGCTGGTTTACATTTGACTAATTAAATTTATCATTTCCATTTCTAATTAATTAACCTGTTTTCCAAATCAAAGATATATTTAAAGATAAATTTAAAGATATAATTTTATTTCCAAATCTTTTTAAAATTTAGTTTTAAAATACTTTTTTTTTAATAAAGTTTTATTTTAATAATTTTTCATTATCTGTGCGATTTAATATATACGAGTTTAAGATATTTAATTTCAATTTTTAATTCTTAAAGGAAATTTTTAAATGTGAACTTTTTAATTTACTTTCATGTTTAATAAATAAAAAAAAAACAATGTAACGAACGTCTGTGCTCGTTATAATACATACAAAAATTAGACTATGCTCATATACAAAAATAGCTGTGCTCATATTAATACTCATTAAAAACTAAAATACTTATACATTTTAATCAAAAATTATAGTTAGTGCAAAGTACAATAATTTATAATAACTATTTATTACTTTCAAATATCAGCCTTTCAAACTAATTGAGCTCACGCCTTTTGAGAGCGTTAAATAAATGAATACTTTCCTCTTCAATCCAAGATATGGTATAGATGCAGGAATAAAAAGGATCCTCTTATTCCTACAACTCAAATGTTTTTATATGAGCAAATCTGAAGAACTGTTGAGGAACATGTGAGTAGAATTCTCACTTTAAATTACTATTTACAATGTTTTTTGACTGTATGATGTCGGTGAAATTGCTTAGAATTTACTAAACGTCATTCTTACTGAAACTTAATTATGAGTAAATAAGCAATTATTTTATCTAGCGCCATGTTTACAATTATATTACATTCAAATATCAGCCTTTCAAGCTAATTGAGCATGCGCCTTTTGAGAGTGTTAAATAAATGAATACTTTCCTCTTCAATCCAAGATATGGTATTTATGCAGGAATAAAAAGGATCCTCTTATTCTTACAACTCAAATTCTTTTATATAACCAAATCTGAAGAACTGTTGAGGAGAGCATGAGTAGAATTCTCACTTTAAATTACTATTTATAATGTTTTTTGACTGAATGATGTCGGTGAAATTGCTTAGAATTTACTAAACGTCATTCTTACTGAAACTTAATTATGAGTAAATAAGCAATTATTTTATCTAGTGCCATGTTTACAATTATATTACATTCAAATATCAGCCTTTCAAGCTAATTGAGCATGCATCTTTTGAAAGTGTTAAATAAATGAGTACTTTCCTCTTCAATCCAAGATATGGTATTATAAAATAATTGCTTATTTACTCATAATTAAGTTTCAGTAAGAAAGACATTTAGTAAATTCTAAGCAATTTCACCGACGTCATTCAGTCAAAAAACAATGTAAATAGTAATTTAAAATGAGAATTCTACTTATGCTCTCCTCAACAGTTCTTCAGATTTGCTCATATAAAAGAATTTGCTTTGTAGAAATAAGAGGATCCTTTTTATTCCTGCATAAATACCGTATCTTGGATTGAAGAGGAAAGTATTCATTTATTTAACACTCTCAAAAGGCACGTGCTCAATGAGCTTGAAAGGCTGATATTTGAATGTAATATAATTGTAAACATGGCACTAGATAAAATAATTGCTTATTTACTCATAATTAAGTTTCAGTAAGAATGATGTTTAGTAAATTCTAAGCAATTTCACCAACGTCATTCAGTCAAAAAACATCATAAATAGTAATTTAAAGTGAGAATTCTACTCACGCTTTCCTCAACAGTTCTTCAGATTTGCTCGTATAAAAGAATTTGAGTTGTAGGAATAAGAGGATCCTTTTTATTCCTGCATAAATACCATATCTTGGATTGAAGAGGAAAGTATTCATTTATTTAACACTCTCAAAAGTCGCGTGCTCAATTAGCTTGAAAGGCTGATATTTGAATGTAATATAATTGTAAACACGGCGCTAGATAAAATAATTGCTTATTTACTAATAACTATTTATCTATATACCAATTAAACACAGATATTAAACATCCATATAACCAATCTTTACATAAAAATATCTCATATAAGAAAATTTTCACATAAAAAACTTTTACATAAAAAACTCACATATAAAAATCATTTAGGAGACCAAGTAACCCAGAGATGTAATAGTTCCAATGTTTAAATTCTATCCATGTGATTCTAAGGTCTTGAATTTAAAAATAAAAAACTATCCATTTGTTTCCTCTCCCTTGTAGAAGAAAAACCTTCCTGAAAAATTACTACTCTTAAATCATCAATTGAATGATTCGGTAAATTAAAGTGTTTTGAAACCGGTCTATCTTTATCCTTATGCAAAATGTTAAATCTATGATTAGTCATTCTGACATGTAAACTATTTGCTGACTCACCTATATACTGATTTAAACATCTATTACACTCTATCAAATATATCAAATTAACACTTTTACATGTAACATAATTAGGAATATACCATTTAAATTTACGATTCTTAGTACTAAAGACCACTTTTGTCACAACAATATGTTTATATGTAAAACATCTTTTATCCTCATGTGGAGAACACCTTTTTCCTGTACAGAACTAATAAAATTTGTTTTGACAAGTATATCCCTAAGTGATCTATGTTTTCGATATACAACCTTAGGTGGATCAGAAAAAATAGATTTTAAATAATCTGAGGAGTGTAATATATTAAAATGTTTCACCAATATCCAGTTAATATTAGGTAAATCTCTATTAAAAGTAAGAACCAATGGTGGAACATCTATTTTTTTTTACTCTTTTTTGATAAAAGAAGTTTCTTTCTATCAATTAAAGAAGATCTCTTTACTGCATTGTCCAACAATGTCTTAGGAAACCTCATATTGACTAATCTATTATATAAAATACTATTATTTTGTTGAAGAAAGTTCTCATCATTACAAATTTTCTTCATTCTTAATAACTGACTATAAGGAATATTAGCCTTTAAATGTTTAGGATGGTTACTATAAAAATGTGGATAGCAGTTATTATCAGTTGGTTTCCTATATACAGTAGTAGTAAGAACTCTATTAGTGTAAATAACTTCAACATCAAGAAAATAAGCAATTGATTTTGAAAAGTTCATTGTGAAATTAATATTTTTATTAGAATTATTCAAATAACTTAAAAAATTATGAAGTTCAACTTCATTATGTGGCCATATCATGAAAATGTCATCTATATATTTAAGCCAAGTATGAGGTTTCAGCATATATATATATATATTATAATAAAAAATATCTAACTATTAAACTAGATGAAGGCTTCAACCGCAATGTAAATTGGCAATCACCAATTAAACAAACAATCAAGCTGAATCATGTAATCTAATAATTAGCAATAGCATTTATTTAGTTTACTTTGAAAAGATTGGTTATTTCCAATCCAAATTTAATCTGATCTACTAATAAATCAGTTAATTATTGTCAGTTACAAGATGAATATATCATATTAATAATAAATTTAAATACTTTTAATAAGCTCTTAAATTAGGAATACTAAATACTTAGCATTGATAATATATAATCTTAAGGACAACTCTGAGTTAATTTGTAAATCGTTATACCTTATTCGGACTTAACAGTTCTATGCATAAAACAATATGATTATGACGCACACTCGGCAAAGTATAATCGGTTTACTTAATTTAATATATTTGTATTCTCTGTTATAGCATGTTTATAAGATTATATATATATATATTACTTACTTGATTGACAAGTTTGTTCTGTTATAATAGATGCTTGTGCGCTTAAAAAAAATCCACCAGCAGCGTAAATGCCCATGGAGAAGTTACAGAACCACAAAACAATTGTTGTTCTTCGGTAATTTTTATTTAAAAGTTTCAAAACAGGAACGTAATTTGTCTAAAAAGCAAAAATGGTAGAAAATATTTTTTTGTGTGTGCTAACTATAAAATTATTTTTAACATTATCACATGAAGTAGATTTGCTAAAATAATTTCATTCAGGAAAGTTTTTTTAATATAAATGAATGAGCTGCTGTAACAACAACAACAACAATAGTAGTTGTAGTAGTTGTAGTAGTAGTAATAGTAGTAGTAGTAGTAGTAGTAGTAGTAGTAGTAGTAGTAGTAGTAGTAGTAGTAGTAATAATAACAACAACAACAACAACAATAATAGTAGTCGTAATAATAATAATAATAATAATAATAATAATAATAACAACAACAACAATAATAATAATAATAATAATAATAATAATAATAATAATAATAATAATAATGTTGATGATGATGATGATAATAATAATAATGATCAATTCAATTTATTCTATGAAATAAAAACAAAATACGTAATTATTTGAAACCTCCAAACAAGAATAATCTTGTGAGTGGAGTTTACAAGTAAAAAAGGGTAATGTTCTGATCTATCATGTCAGTCGCTTGATGGCATTGATGGTAAGCAAAAACACATTGATATAACATTTCCTGGTCAGCCATTCTATACAACTACGATGTCCATAAAATTAAAAAAAATATATATATATAAAAATATAAGCAAACTTTTTGGGACAGTAATTAGTCAGAGACTGGCTTTTTAGTGTGTGGGGGTGTCGATTAAAAAGTATGTTACTTTCCAATAACAAATAATAGTACATTGGAGTCTTTTTTGACCAGTAATTCAAACAAAATTTTACAATAAAAGCTGACTCTGACCTTTTTGGGACAGTAATTAATCAGAGACGGGCTTCTTTTTTTTTTTTTTGTTACTTTGCATATCAGAATAGTTACAGTACTTTTTAAATACAAAATAAAATTACATTTTACTCTTTTTTTTGGACAGTAATTAATAATGCACCATGTTTTGGAAGGGGGGGGGTAAAAATTAAATTACATTGCACTCTTTTTGTGTGTGCATATATAAAATTATGTTACTTTTTTAATAACAAATAATAGTAAATATAGCAGAGACTTATTTGAACACTAATTAATCAGAGATGGACTTGTTTTTGTTTTTTTTTGTTTTTACATATTGGAAAAATTACGGTAGTTTTTTAAGAAAAAAATAAATCACATTTTACCCTTTTTTGGACAGTATTTAATCGGACACTATATTTTGGGGTGGGGGAAGTAAATTTGATTGCAATTTACCGAATAGATATTAATAATTATAACAAACTATTATAATGAAATCTGACTCCAGTGTCTGGCAATTTTAAGAGTTGGAAGCAGCCATCTTCCCTGTCTTGGATGATTTCTCATGATACGTTACTTTCATCGTGACTTTCAAAATAATGCTGTGCCTACCCTAAAATCCAATTTGTAACACTAACACAGTCCTGATGAAACAGTGACACCACTGTTAAAAGTGTTAGAAGGTACCAGTAGGTCAGTTCACATGAAACAAAAAAAGGTCAACCTGAAAAGTTAAATTATTTAGACATGATGCAGTCAACACACCATCACATGATACTGTAGTGAAAATATACAACCCAGCATTACGATAAAGTGTGTAACACAACTAGCTACAGTAGCCAATGAAAGCATTTTTCTGTGCTTTTAGCATAGAAAAAAGCCACAGTGGTAGCCGGCAGCCGAATAAACTGACTACCTGCTTGGCTGTGGCCGTGGAAATGGCATATTTCTAGCAATTTATCTAGAACTAGTGCCATCAAGTGGCTGACATAATAGATCAGAACACAACCTAAAAAAGTAACAAATTAAAAAAAATGCAACAAAATCTCAAATATCAAAAAGGACAGTTTAGAAAAATAATTATTTAATTAAATAAATAAAATAAATATAAAAATAGAAATATAAATAAATGCCAAAATTAATACATACTACACAACCACTGACATAAATACTTTTTAAAAGATATATAAAAAATATTCAAATCAATTGAACACTCATACATCAATTTATGAAATAACTTTGAACCAGAATAGACATATTGTCTTCTACTAGATTCCTTAAGAAATTGATACAGTTTAATTGAAATTTATTAGAAAGACAAGTATTTAAAACAGAAACTCTAGAATGCAGAAAAAGTTTAATACAAAAAATATCACAAATAATATAAGTGATTTACATCAAATAAACCATGCTCAATAAAAATATCATGACCAGAAGAGAAACGAGATCTACCAAAGATAATGCACAAAGTATAATTTTGCAAAATGCACAAAGAAGATAGAATATACAAAAAAGAATAACCCCAAATAATGAGATTATAGGATAAAATGCTCTGCTAACAGGCAAAAAATAAATAAGAAGAAGAGCGGAACTAAGAAGAAATTTAGCTAAATAATAAAATATATAATTTAAATTACATAACCATTTAGAAAGATAGATAATACAATCTGTCCATGACAATGTGGAGTCAGTATATATTCCTAAATAACAATAATTATTTATGAAAGGAATATTTTTACAAGTACACATATTAAACCACTAAAGATCACATGATTACTATCTCTTATGCTAGCACATAACTGTTATTAAACAGGCAATGATTACTCTGGTTGGCACAGGGTGGCACTACTGTATGGAGAGCTTTGCCTGTTTAAGTACGCATATTAATAAAATGAAAAATATACTTAGTGCAAATTTTAGTCTTAAGAGAGAAAAAAATATGCTTATAAGAAAAGACAATAGCTCTTGTTTTATCCAAATTT
This sequence comes from Epiperipatus broadwayi, assembly GCA_028023455.1. NCBI lineage: Eukaryota > Metazoa > Onychophora > Udeonychophora > Euonychophora > Peripatidae > Epiperipatus > Epiperipatus broadwayi. The sequence continues at coordinate 217,327 of JAQFVV010006405.1, forward strand.
ACCAATAACGAATTATATGCCAGCCACTTACTAGTTAAATCCATATCTTCATTCATTACTTTTTCAAGACAACTATAAGAAACAATATTACAGGATAAAGCAATGTCATCAGCAATACCAAACATTTTAGATTGTAGTTTCAGTGAAAATAAATCATTAATGTAAATTAAAAACAATAGAGGACCAAGTTCTGAACCCTGTGAAATCCATAATTAATTAAGATCACATCATTGACAATACCATAAATATTAGTTAACTGTTTTCTATCTTTTAACTTATTAATAATAGTGATGATGATGATGATGATAATAATAATATGAATAATAATAATAATAATAATAATAATAATAATAATAATAATAAGAAGAAGAAGAAGAAGAAGAAGAAGAAGAAGAAGAAGAAGAAGAAGAAGAAGAAGAAGAAGAAGAAAAAGAAGAAGAAGAAGAAGAAGAAGAAGAAGAAGAAGAAGAAGAAGAAGAAGAAGAAGAAGAAGAAGTAGTAGTAGAAAAAGAAGAAAAAGAAGAAGAAGAAGTTATTGCTTGTTTAGAAAGTTCATAAGAAACCTGAATAACAAGAAATGATAGAGCAGAGATATGATTCACAGTTACTCAACTCCCCAAATATTATTCTACAATTGTACTAAACTACTGTATATAGGATATTGCCATAATGATGAATGGCAAATATTAGAAAAAATGGGAGAAGGAATTCAATTTAGAAACAAAGGAAAAAGTGATGTGAAAATAAAAAAAAGCTTAGGTTAACATATACTTTCAAGTAACATAACAAATAATAAAAATCACATACATCTAATATATATATATACAGCCTTTTTGGCACTTGTTTTAGTGGCTTTTTCTAATATTAATAATCTATTATAAAGTTAGATGAGATAACATGAGATGCACTGTGACATCTCCTTTTTCAGTGTCAAGAATCTCTCAGCTACCATGCTTAGAGAAACATGTTAGCCTCTTTACTTTCACTTTTCATTCCCCACTCTATGTTATTTCCATAGTCTTCTCTATCCTACTCCATACCATTTTCACAGCATAATCATTGTCAACTATATGGCTTTATATCTAAATCTCCCTTATCTTTTTCTAAACCCAGCATTAAAACCAAGAACCCATTTTCTGTATAATCATTTTAGTTATATGTATTCTCCCACAACTTCATAATGTGTACCTTTTCTGATTTCAGGCATTTACACTCAATTAACAGATTTCTAATATTTTCCAAGCCTTCCTTACACATTGCAGACTAAATCACCCATATTTTTCCATTTATGTGTATATTCTTTGTTACTAAAGATCCTGTTCGAGCCTTAAACGGTAAACTACTCTCCTTGGTATTATCGTAAATTAACTTGCACCCAATATTCTGTTTACTTATATATATATATATATGTTGATATGAAGATTTTCACGGGTTGCATATATAAAAGACATATTTTGCAGGTTCATCCGTGTTAAAATATTTTAAATATTGATATACTGACATTTTG
>JAQFVV010006405.1:219333-239333 GCA_028023455.1 Epiperipatus broadwayi
ACTTGGTAACACAAATCATCCACTGAGTGATAAAAGGTAGAAAGACAGTTGTGGAGGTGCTACAATCACTGATTTGAAAAAAACATTAAAGTTCCACCAATAGCAAAAATGTTAAATTAAGAATGTTTTTTAAAAAAATCTTTCCAAATAGGAGGGAGTTTGCTTGTATCATCTCACTTATTGATATAATCTGGCCTTTTAAGTATCTCAATGGCTTCTCTAATTTTGCACTGGTAGAGATTATCACATCTGGATATGATCCTGGTACTAAAAAAAATAATTTTATGACCTAAATCCATAGTATGGAGTGAGAGTGCTGATGATGATGAATGTTGTTTAACTGCATTAGCATGCTTATCTCTCCTAACACTGATGTGATGATTACCCATACCTATGTAAAAAGCCTTACAATTTTCACATGAGATTTGATAAACACCATGAGATTCAAGAGGGATTGAATCCTTAAGCTTTGTTATTATATTGCTATTCATCAAAAGATCAGCAATATAATAACCAAGCCTAAGGATTCAATCACTCTTGAATCTCATGGTGTTTATCAAATCTCATGTGAAAATTGTAAGGCTTCTTACATAGGTATGAGTAATCATCGCATCAGTGTTAGGAGAGATGAGCATGTTAATGCAGTTAAACAACATTCATTATCATCAGCACTCTCACTCCATACTATGGATTCAGATCATAAAATTAATTTTTCAAGTACCAGGATCATATCCAGATGTGATAATCCATACCAGTGCAAAATTAGAGAAGTTATTGAGATAATTAAAAGGCCATATTGTATCAATAAGCGAGATGATACATGCAAACTTCCTCCTATTTGGAAAGATTTTTTGAAAAAACATTCTTAATATAACATTTTTGCTATTGGTGGAACTTTAACTTTTTTTTTTTCAAATCAGTGATTGTAGCGCTCTACAACCATCTTTCTACCTTTTATCACTCAGTGGATGACATGTGTTACCAAGTTGAAATGTCAGTATATCAATATTTAAAATATTTTAACACGGATATACCCGCAAAATATGTTTCTTGCTATTAAAGAGGTAAGAAGGTTGCCTTGAAAGCAGTGAGAAATATTGATTACTATATTTACTGTGAATGTTTAGGTGGTGACTGATTGGTATCTAATTATATATATATATATATGTTAATTCTAATGTTTATATATATATATATATATATATGGTTTACCAAAAATTCACAAGCCAGATATTCCATTGAGACCGATTGTAAGTGCAGTTGGTTCACCTACACAGACACTAGCTCGTTTTTTGACTTCTTTTTTACAGCCGCATTTATCAACGATGTCATCATATGTTAAAGATGCTAATCATTTTCTTGAGCTTATCCGGGATATTAAATTGACTAAGAATGATATTTTGGTAAGTTTTGACATTGTTTCACTTTTTACTAGTGTACTTGTAAATGAAGCGATTCAAGTTTTAAAAAATATTCAGTTGCCTAATTTTGCTGTGGTTTTGATTGAACACTGCTTATCGAATATATTTTTTTGTTTTTGATGGGCAGATATATAAACAAACATCAGGTCTAGCTATGGGTTCACCAATTTCTCCAGCATTAGCTTCTATTTTTATGGAGGATTTGGAAAATAAAATTTTGACTTTAGCAGTTAAAAAACCATCTATATGGCTGAGGTATGTTGGTGATACCTTTGTTATTTTGGCCTCATGGCAAGCATGCTCTTGATGACTTTTTTAATTTTTTAAACACTTTTCACAACAATATTAAATTTACCATGGAAATAGAAAATAATAATCAATTACCTTTTTTAGATGTTTTGATTGAAAGAAGGGAAGATGGTTCTTTATCCCATGGTATATATAAAAAACCAACACACACTGGGAGATATCTGCATTTTTCCTCTCATCACCATCCTGCACAATTATTTTCAGTAGCAAAGACATTATTGGATAGAACAAAGAGACTTTCTGATGATAGCCATTTTCACCGGGACCTTTTTGCTACTAATAAAATGTTTTTTCATAACGGTTTTAATTACAACATTATTAATAGGGCTTATACATATCAAAAGAAAAAAGATTTTGATACATCAAAAATTAAGACAATTTTGCCATATATAAAAGGAGTAACTGATAGAATTGGTAACATTTTAAAAAATAATAATATTCACATAATTTATACTACTTATAAAAAAATTAGTGAAATATGTCCACTTCCTAAAGATAAAATTGCTTTGGAGTGTCATGGTGTATATGAAATTCCATGTAGGGTCTGTCCACATACATATATAGGACAGACTAATCGTAGAATAAATATTAGAAAGGAAGAACACATTCTGGCAGTGAGAGAAAAATCCAATTCATCAGCTATTTATTCTCATATAAAATTAACAAATCATGATATCAATTTTGAAAAAACGAATATTTTAGCAAAAATTGAACAATATGACCAGAGATTGCTAAGAGAAGCTATAGAAATTTTTAAAAGGCCCAAGAGCATAAATGAAAGGTGTGAATTAAAGAAGATTAACAACATTTGGAAGAAGCTATTGGAAGAGAAAATAAATTTTAAAACTTCTCAACCAATAGAATTTAATTATGAGGAGAAAGAAAACGATAAAAACGGTTTTAAATCTCACGTGCATTCTTATGATTTGAGAAAGAGGACGCTCTGAGGAAGGTACTTGATATTGTACTGAAACGTCAGCATTTAGCTTTTTCACTACACGGAATATCCCGCAAATAGTAATAATAATATGACATCTTTTATCCGTGAAAATATTAGAATTAATATATATATATAAGCCACTTTTACTCTCCATTCCAGTTCTCCGTCTTTCTAACTTTCTATTCTTTATTTATGTATTTATTCTTCTAGCCCATTTTTTGCTAATTCTCATAACACAATCATTCTATCTTTTGTATAAGTATACTGACATAAATTCTTTATCCAAATCTTCTGCATACCTTACCACCTTTCTCACCCATCTTGATGCCTGTCCTTTACTCATAACCCCATTATTTTGGCTATTATCTTATTATCCATAAACTGCAATCTACCAAACATTTTCATTTTACTTTTTGCATCTCTCATATAAAAACTTGACAATCCCATTTCTTTTTGAATTGCCTTCTTTGCTGTCCACACCTCTGCATCTAATGCATGTCTTCCTACATCTCTTTGTACTTTGTCTAAGTAATCTAACACTCTTTTACTAACATATAACACATCATTACTATATGTTAACCCTGGTACTGCCACTTCTTTCCATGCAGTTCTAGCTTCATCATATTTATTATATGAAAACATTGTTAATTTCTTTATTGTTCCCTTTCTTTTCTTTGCTTCATTTATCATTTTTTTCTTCCACTCATCCAAGCAACTTCTGTGATTACTTAAGAAGATTTCTAGATATTTATACCTATTCACTACACTTAACTTTAAAATACCCCCAATAAATATTCTTTGTCTTCTCTTTCCTGACTATTAATCATTACTTTTGATTTTTCTTTATTAAATTTAATCCCCATCTCTTTACCTACTCTTGTGCATCTCCTCAGCATAATTTCCATATCTTCCCTTCTTTCTGTGCACAAGAAGACATCATCTGCAAATAAAAAACCCAATAATTTTATATATTCTCTTGCCATCTATTAATGGTATCTCTATCCCTCTTCTTAGTCTTCTATGATTCTCTCCATTTCTCTCAAATACAACAAAAACAAAAGATGTGACATAGGATAATCTTGCCTTAGTCACACCTCATTTTTAATTTTAATCATATATATATATATATATATATATATATATATTATATATATATATATATATATATATATATATATATAATACTAGTGTTCCATAATGAAAGTAAAATAACATTAATATCATTTACATTCTTTATTTCTTTTACAATGCATTTTACAACCCATTATTGATGGTTTTGATTGCCCCAGCAATCAACTTCAGAACTGTAATGAACACAATACAAATACATAACATGAACATATCATTTTCATCCAGCAATTTTTTTCACAACTATAACAAACATAATACAAATACATGAGTACAAATATACATGAACATATAATTTTATGAAAATTATATATTCATATATATTTGCTTCCATATATTTAAATTGTGTTTCTTATAGTTCTGAAGGTGATTGCTGGGCAACTGAAACTGTCAATAGTGGGTTGTAAAAAGCATTGTAAAAGTAATAAATAATATAAATGATATTATATTATATGGATTTGGTAATGCAATAAGAAAGATAAAGTTATAATACTTCATAAAGTAAAATAACAATAGTAACAAAAATAAAATATTACCATAATAGAATAAAACCTTCATATAGACCAATATAACTTTAAAAAATTGATTATATACAAAACAAATAATACATATAATATACAACTTTATATAATATATATATATATATAGTCTTAAATAATTTTCCATTCATTTTCAATTGACCAATTCTTAACTAAATTTATTGAAGTTTTGTAAAATTCATACAATTATTTAAATTATGCCGTGGTTTAAGCTACGTTATTATTTATAATTTATATGAAAACATCGTGCTATATAAATAAAAATATTTACATATGTTTAAGTTTTCATCTAACAATGACGTGTCATAGATTGTTAAAATTTCGCACACATCATTAACCAAAAGCATATGATTAGTAATTTAAAGTGATTAATTAAATCTTCATGCTCTCAGTTCCAAATGCTTTAGATTGGCCCATATATATAGTTTGGTTGATAAAGGATAGAGTGATTCATTCTATCTTTTAAAAAAACTTTATCTTGTGTTTGGAAAAGTGAGTATTCAGTATAAATAGTGTTCCATCTGTAAAGCACATGTGCGATGGTTTATGCTACGTTATTATTTATAATTTATAATATGTTTCATATATTTGTCTTTTCTTTGAATTATTAAATGTAATTTAAAGATTTAATATTTTTATGGATATAAAATAGATGGTACAAAAAATATTAACTCTTTAAATTACATTAAAAATCCAAAGGGAATAAAAATATATAAAACACATTATATTAAAAATAATATAAATAATTGTATTAATATTTACAAAACTTAACCAAGTTTAGTTAACAACTTATATTAGCTGTTGTATATGATTTTTATTATTTGTTATAATTTATACAAAAGAACAGCATGTTAGATTTCATTATTTCCATTTTTGATGACTTTTAAGTAAACATTTGGCTTAAAGGCTGTTTTTTTTTTCTTTTTACTAAAATATATAATTGTTTCTGATTTACATTTAATGTACAATTTTAGGAGCTATATCCCCCCCCCCGTACTCCCCACCCAGACTATCATCAATAATGCTTTTATATCTATGACACCAGATTAGTTTATGATTTACAGATATTTAAGAAAGCCAATAAGCTAAAAATTTGTCTGGTGAAGGATTTAGGGTATAATGAAGATAACTGCTTCTGAAGCATATGTTACCACACAGATATTAAGATATTAAGAAAATAGAAAAAGAGAAAGTTCACAGTTCAGATGTAGCTCACATTGTGACTGTTGAATCTTGCACTAAACTACAATCTTGTTTACTGTTTAATGGTCAGCATATTGTTGCTCATTTGATAAATTTATATAATGCAAATAAATGATTTATCTATTTTTCAACCAGTAATTAGATAATTAGCCAGATTAGTAATTGAACTTTCAAGTTAAATATACTAGAGAAACTTTGAAATTCATAGTTTGCTTATAATAACTTCTTTCATATAAACTTTAATGCAAAAAAGTATTCTTAATAAAACTTCTTTATATATATATTGTAGAAGTATATATATACTCATACATACATGTAATCAATGTGTATATGTTATATTTGCATTATTATTATATTTATGAAAATAAATATATAACTTGTTAAATTAATATTATTTATTCTTTAAAATGAAAAAAAGACTTTGTTGACAAAAGGTGGTTGACAAGGTAATAAATGACCTCTGGGTTCACAGTTTATCAAATTAAAGGAAATGAAATTAACTTAGTGTTTTAATATCTAATTGTTATTGCAACAATGTAGAATGTGTATGCTTCAGCAAGCTGATGGAGTGAGATATGAAATAATAATTCTATTCTTTTGTAAAAACACTAAGGATTCTATTTTTGTCAGCTATATCCTCATAAAAACTTCTACTATGTTTGATTTCAAAGAACAGTGGACTCATTAGAAGAAATTTCTAATATTTGTTCAAAGAAAGTAATCTAAATATATTTTTGTGTTCTATAAAAATTGTTTGAATTACATGTTTTAAAATCTGAATGGCATTTTAAAAAAAGAACATGTTTATAAAAACTTCATTAAAGTTTAATGTATTTTACATTATAAAGAAAATGCAAAGTGGGTAGAACACAAATTTATCATGGGATAGATCAAATGCACTTGCCTAATCAAATATATATGTGGGAATAACATCATTTGCTGAATGCCTTAAAATTATAAAGAAATTAGATCTTCAAAATGGAATTATGATTGTTAATAAAGGAACGGTGTATTAAGAAGATGAATATAAAAAGGAAACTAAATGTCAACTTAGGATATCCTAATATTATTCTCTTTAATGTTTAACAATGAAAGGATAAAAAAACTGTGTCTTCGAAGGATTTTCATTCGCGCGGAACATTAACTTTTATAAATACCATTTAAGATTTTTGAAAATTATAATTGAGAAAAGTTAATTTCATTTTCTTTATCATCATATTCATTTTGTTAAAAAAAATTAATAATAAGAGAGAATTAATAATTTAGAATATTTTTGTTTTTCTTTATGATTAATAAAGATTTAAATATCAGTTAAGAAATGTTAAAATGGGAAAGGGATAATGTGAACTTGAGGTAAGAGATTAAATTATTTTTAAATCCACATATTATTATTTTCTATGACATGACACTATATTCTTTATGTTAAACTAAATAGTCTAATAATAGTAATGTATGATAAATGAACAAATGATTAACATTGTTGTGAAGTACATATTTTTATATTAATAAACATAACTTACTGACAATCATTTTAACGAATGAAGGTATTATATACAAATGATTGGATTATTATTTGTATAACCCAATTATTGTAAAATAGTGTTAATATAAATGTCTAAATATTTGGATATTTATATTTTATATACATTGTAAAATCACATAGTGTTATAGGTTTAGAAAATATATCTATCGTAAGTAAAGAGAATATTTACATTTTTAATATAAGGAGATAGATATATAAATATTTTTTTATATATTGTAAAATTTAAATTATTTAATTGTTAAATAAATAATTATGTTTTTTTTTAGAATAAATTAAATGAAGTCTTCAATTTTGTTTTATTTAATTTAAAGCGTTAGTGAGATTCATTGTTAATATTACTTTAAAATATTGATAGGAACCCCTGAAGAGAGTAAATTGTTAAACTTCCCTGAGTTCGAAATCTGAGCATAACGGTAAAGTTAATTAAGGTGAAAATTGATTTGATGTGTTTTAGATATAATAAATTTTATTAATAATACATTATTTCATAGGAAGAAATATAGTTTTATATCAAAATTAAATCACAACATTCGTGGCATCCTATATGAAGACCTTAAATCTGACCATAGTGAGATGCGACTGCCTTAACTTATCTTGTTGAGAGGGTGCATACCGTTACTATATATATATATATAGAGAGAGAGAAATGCAAAGAAAGTAAAGGAGAATAATAAGAGTATATACTTCTTATTCTTCTAACAAAAAAAAAAAATTACATGAAGAATTAAGAAGAAGAAAGGACAATATTTGGATATATAATTACAGAGAATATAACCAATATAAAAATGTTTATGGAGTACATTAAAGAACTGCAAGGTTATGCAACATCACGAATATTACATGAAAGATGGAAATTAAAATTAAATAATTTGAATAATAATATTAAATTTATGAAAGATTATGTAAGATATAGTGTAATACTAAATTTTATTAAGATGAGAAAATTAAGAAAAGGAATGAAGAATAAAGAAAAGATTATAAATAATATAGAAAATAAAATTTTAAACGAATATATAAAAATTTGATACAAATTGAAGAAAAAGATATACCATAGTATTGAAAAAATAAAGAGAATAATAATTAGGAGGATAAGTAGGAAGGAAGTTTTATTTAGAAAATTATGTGCAAAGAAGAAAGACATTGTAAACGAAAATAGGAAAATAAAGAAGTTTTATTAAGAATTTTTTTTTCCATTAAAGTGTATATGAGAGAAGTTATTATAAGCAATATATATGAATATATGAAGAAATGCAAAGAAAGTAAAGGATAAGAATAAGTATATATTTCTAATAAATTCATAGTTATCGAAAAATTTAAATTTATATATATATTCAGATCCTAGTATTATGTGCTTGATAGATCAATACCTTTACCATATACTAAACTACTTAAAGCTAAAATGAGGAATAATCTTAATCATTTACAAAGTGCTAATAAAAATAATGTTATACCACCTCATTGTAAAACAAATGATCTAAAAATAGGAAGTTTTTTTATATTAAGAAATTATATGAATTTTAAAGAATCTGTATCAAATAGAGAGAGATAGGAGTATTGATAACAGTTTGACAGCATCTTTATTTTTGTCTTATATATGCCTTTGTTAGAGTCAAAGATGTTTTAAAATCAAGGCAAAACTCTCATACAGTAGTGCCACCCTGTGCCAACCAGAGTAATCAATGGATGCCAGAAGGCTTTTGCATAAAATCCCTATCTAATGCCTACTCATCCAATATCTCCAGACTAGTTTCTGGCTTGTGGCCTTCGTCAGTGAGAGATGGTGATCATGTGATGCTTAAAGTTTTAAAATCTAAATAAAGAAACAGAAGAAATTATTTAATGATGTATTTTACAAATGTTTGAGATTTTACTGAAGACAGTATGTCAGTGTGAATGATCATTGTTTAAGAGCAACAAATCTCACTTATGATTTTTTTCCCAGGTAAATATAAAGTCAACAGTAAAGGCAGCGGTTGGCATCTGAAAGTGTAGGATGCTAAGAAACATCTAATTACTTATACAATTTTCCATTTATTGATGAACTTTGATATAGCTACTTACAACTGCAGATCATTTCAAATGACTAAAGATGGCATGAATTAAAAGAAAAGCTGTCTAAAATTAAATGGAAACTTATGTGTGTTTGAAAAGTTAAAAACACAAGGTGAATATATAGTTGGTTTAAAAAATTGACATATTTTTTTTACTATAAAGTTATAAATTTTGGAAGTACAAATAAGGTATGATTCATTATAAACAAATAAAAAAGATAACATTGTGGACATTTGTGATATGTTGGAGAGGGATTACTTACCAAATGAAGTACATATATATTTAAGGCTATCTTAATACTATGTGCCTTGAGTGTTCAATTTGTCACTAGAGGGACCTCTACAAATCTTCACACAAGATTACGACCTTATAAAGATAAGAGCTTCACACTCTCAAATCAAAATGCTTTAGATTAGCTTATATAATTAGAAAGAAGGTTGAAAGTAAGAGTGCCCACTCTTCATAAAGGCATAATCTTCTGTAAAGATTTGCAGAGGTCCCTCTAGTGGCAAATTGAACACTCAAGACACATAGTATTAAGGTTATCTTAAATCTATATGTACTTATGTGATGACCATGCTCTTAATAAATTAATATTTACAACCTTACCCAATGAAAATAATTCAGATAATTGTGATGAAAAGGTTGAGAATTATGATATAGATACATAAAATTATTTTGATCAAATAAAAATTTTTTTTAATTATCATTGGACATTTTAGCACTATAATAGAAAATGAATTAAAATGTTAAAGAGGCTGTAATAAATTTAGTTATGATGATAGACTTGAAAAAAATCATAATAAAATTCACAGAAAAATAAGAACTGTATATTATAAATTCATTCTTCGAAAAAAAAACTGAAAATAAATCGGAACATGGAAGCATCCAAGTGAAGTTACAATAAAACTGGATTATATTTTATCTAACAGAAAATAAATATTTTAAGACTGTAATATTCCTAATATATTCTGTTCAGGAGATGGTCATCAATTAATGAAATTATGTATAGGATGGTGCAAGGCATCAGAAACGAAAACTATTAAAAAAGACAGTATTAATAATTTACAATCCTAATGTCGAAAAACACTCCATTAAATTTAAATTAGAATTTACTAATTGTTGTAAAATATTGACAGATTTTGAAAAGTTTAAGTAAGATAAATAGGAAGATAACCAAAGTTGAAACAAAACATAAAAGCATTTGAACAGTAAATTTTTAACTAATACAGTTTTATGTATGGAGAAAAGAAAAAATATAAAAATATTTTAAAATGATTAATTAAGAAGAATTGAATACCTGAAAATCTGTAAAATGGTACAAAATAAAGATTATAAACATTTTTATTTTTATACAGCCTAATATTTATTATAATATCTTCAGAAGCAAATCAATCTCCTCTCATGTACTGTTTTAACAATTTGATGAGCATTCAGCCATAAGCAAAGATTTAAAAGGAGTGAATTCACTTGTCTTTGAAGCTTATCTATATAAAAACCAAATTTTTGCTTACTGTGAATATTTAGAACTTTAGTCAATTATATGCCTGATTTTTTAAATGATTATCAGATTATACAATATTGTACAATCTGAATATGCATGGTAATCAAAAGGTTATCTGACATATAGATATGCTTAAAGGACAAGTAAATTCACTTGTTCTTTTAAATCTTTGCTTATGATTGAGTGCACGTCAATTTGTTAAAACGTGCATGAGTGGAGTTTGATTTACTTCTGAAGATACTAAAAAAGAAGTAAATATTGAGATAAAAAATACAACTGTGAATTAACAAGCAATGTTATAGGGAAAAATAATTTTAAAAGTATAAAACAACTTCTTGGTTTAGATGGAAAAAATATTTCAATATTAAAAAAAAAAAACATTTATTAAAAAAAATGGAAAACATTGTAAAACGTGTGGAAGAAATCTATAAAAAATTATCTTATACACAGAATGAAAACTCTTTATACAATAGTGATACTCAATGCCAGCGATAAACTAGAAACTAATCTGGTGATATTGGATGAGTAGTTACTAGATAGGGATTTTATGCACAAATCTTCCTGCATCCATTGATTAAATCTGGCTTGCACTGAGTGGCACTACTGTATGGAGCATTTTGCCTCTGTGTATTGTGGCTAAATATAAAAAATGATGATCATGTAGTGTTTAGTGGTTTAATTATGTTATAATAAGTAACAAAGAAAACAAGATGATAGAAAAATTAAAATATTGGCAAAACTAAATACCAAATGTCTGAATAATAAAAATGCTCCAACTAATTGGAAAAATGCAGTAATAATATTGACATTTGTGGAAGGTAATAAAAAAGATATCAAAGATGTATTAGTCTTCTATTAATTGTATACAAGTGAAAATAGCTACTTGAATAAAGCAATGTTGAGATTAAGACAGCCAAAAGAACAACTGGATATTAGAATGATGGATTACTTTCGAGCATTTAATAAAGTTATTGAAAGGATAAATGAGTAGGAGTTGCCATTATTCTTTGCATTTCCAAATTGTGGAACAGAAAACCATCTTCACAATGACTATTTTTTTGTACCATAAACATTTAGACCCAGGGTGATACTGAATAAACTTTACATTGATAACGGGATCAATGATGTTATTTTGTATTTCTAAATATTTCACAATAGTTTTATAAAAAGTATTTTGTGAATTAAAATGGGAAAATAAGAAAATATAATTATATGTATGTTATTTACTTTATCTAGCTTTTGTAGCTGATGTGGTAGCTGATGTGTATGTTTTTTTTTTTGCAAATAATGCTTCAGAACTTCAGAAAATATTGCAATAGTTATCCTATGAAAGTAAGAAATTTGGTCTAAAGATAAATGCTAAAAAGATTAATGTTCCATGAATTTTCTCTGAAAAAAATAAAATAGTTTGAATAATCATGAATTATGGGTTAACAACTACAAATACTTTGAAGCACTAAACATCACATGATCATCATTTCTTATGCTTGCTCATAACTGTTATTAAAACAGGCAAAACTCTCCATACAGTAGTGCCACTCAGTGCAAGCCAGAGTAATCAATGGATGCCAGAAGGCTTGTGCATAAAATCCCTGTCTAGTGACAAAATCCACAAGTTAGAAACTAGTCTAGGGATATTGGATGAGTAGGTACTAGATAGAGTTTTTATGCAAAAGCCTTCTGGCATCCATTGATTACTCTAATTTGCACTGAGTGGCACTACTGCATGGAGAGTTTTGCCTGTTTTAATACAAATACTTTTCTCAGATTGTTAATGCAAATAAAAGCATAATAAATAAATATAATCTCATAATTAAGCTTGAATGAAGTTCTTTTAAAAAAATTGATTATTATTAAAAGAAGATATGTCTGTGTTTGAAAAGGAAGATTTTTAATGGATATCTTCTACCAGTTTTAAATATAGATTGAGATTTGGATACTTAATAAAAAAGCCATACAGAGACAACACTCTTCAATGAAATATAAAAGAAAGGTATATTGGCAGTAACCAAAATTGGTTAAAATAGGTGTAAATGTTCATATATTGATATCATTGAACGAACTCAAATACTACAATGATTTATGGATGTATTGTTAGAGGGATGATACTAGTTGAACAATTGAAGTATTTAACTGGCTCTCAAAAGATTGTAAATGATTTAGAACTAGCAATATTTAAGATGGATAGATGAAATAAGAATGTTTGCTGGTGAGATATGGAGAAAAAAGAATATTCATCAGGGAAAATGGGTTCCTTTTGTATCCTGAAGTTAAGTAATAATAGTTTAGAATGATGATATTGCTATATATGTTGTAAATTATATTAATAATAGTTTAAAATGATGATATTGCTATATATGTTGTAAATTATATATATATACTTTTTTCCCGTTTATGTTACTTCTTTAACATACTTAATTTGTTAATATTATTTACAATTTTCTTATGCTGAATGTTTTTTCTATATGTAACTAGAGGGATTATAGGATTTTTTTAATCCATATTCATTATCCACCCCATCTCAAACCGATACATATGAGCACACATGTGTGAAAAAAGATACATGATCTCCAATATATGTATTTTGTGCAGAACCAATACTCATCAGTTGGACCAGATCATAATATCCCACACATATATACAGTCAGTGCTTGATTTATATTAAGACAGCAATTCTATAAACTTTAACAGACAGGTTTCAATCTTCTCATTCTTCCAACTATATAACTGTCCATGTCATTAAAAATTCGAAGATGGAATGCTCAAAGTCCTTACTCGATTTGATATTGTACTCGTACCTATGCTGTTTCTGCACAAAATATGTATAGTGGGGATCAAGTATCTTTTTTGCATGTGCGTTGCAATGTGTATCAGTTGTTTGAGATGGAATGGATAACAAATAGAGACTTAAAAATTCTAAGTTTAAATCCCCCTAACATTATTTACATGTATACATTTTTTAATTATATAAATGGCTGTAATGAGATGAGATGATGCATTTTTATTATTATTCTTAACAAATAGATATTTCCTATCCCTGTAATTAATGTTGCATTATTAAAACCACTTTTTTGGATCATTTCTCCTCACTAATATTTATGATTTTGGTATTTATGTAATTTTGTAAATAACTGTTCCATTACAATAAAGAAGTCAAAAGTGTCATTCCTTCAACAGCTTCTCATAATAAGCTCAACGCTTTTTTTTTAGTTTGAAACAGGATTTTTTGCATTCCAATGGAATACCCAACAATTTATTGTTAAAACATACGAAAAACTCTCCATAGGTTAGTGACACTTACTGCAGGCCTTAATAATCAATAGATGCAAGAAAGTTTGTGCATAAAATTCCTATCTAGTACCTACTCATCCAATATCTTCAGACTAGTTTCTAGCTTGTGGCTTTCATCAGTGAAGTGTTTCAGATTTGAGAGCACTGCACCTAGATCTTAGATTCAAAGATCCTCACTGACAAAAGCTACAAGCTAGAAACTAGTCTGGAGATATTGTATGAGTAGGCAGTGGATAGGAATTTTATGTACAAACCTTTTTGCCCTCATCGATTATTTTGGTTTGCACTGGGTGGCACTTCTGTATGGAAAGTTTTGTCTCTGTTTTAACAGCTTGTGCAAACATAGGAATTGGTGATCATGTGAAATTTATTGTTATTTAAATTTTCACCATTTAATTTTGTTTCAGTAAATATTTTTATCTAACTTACTAGAGTTTTAAATGATTTTGCAATAGATTTCATTTTTCGATATGTCTAATTAATTTGTGAACTTTTTGGAAAGTTTAGTAGCAATTTTATGTTCTTTTTTGAATTACTAGGACAACCAGTTTTCTGTTTTTTCAATCATTTAATTATAGTAAATATTTTTATTTATTACAGTTTATTTTTTATTAGCAGTAACTTTTACTTTTATATTTCAGCTATTCTCAATTACTAGAGCAAATTAAATAATCAGATGTTTTGTTCACTAAGAATAACTGATACTTTGATCTTCAGTTCAAGAGCAATAAATACTCCAATTAGTCACATCACTGTATCATTAAATCATACAAATCTTATTATAAACAAACACACACTTATAAATAGAGTTTACTGAAGAAGATATAATTTAATTAATAAATATAGATAGGGTTAATGTTTTCAAGGATCCATGTCTCATAATCATAACCATAATAAAACACATATAGAAAAATGTATGCAAAAATATTTAAATTAATATATGGCGTACATAGCCCATTTCTTTGAAATCTCGAAGCATGTATTCTTTCTATTGATGGTGTGAATATTTCCATGACTATAGAATGATTCCCTGATTTTTCTCTTGTGATCATTATATTCAGTGCATAAATTACAGGATTGTCAGGTGGAAAGTCATGCCTGAAGTTTTTGACATGTCAAAAATACACACGATGAGTTATTGTTCTTTTGAGCTCTGTTATAAGTATATAGGTTTTGAGCGAGTGCAATGTTGATGGTAACTTTGGTTCCACTATAATATAAGGTGTGGCATCCAGCATAAGGGCAAAAGATAGAGAATACAGCATGTGGCGTGAGCAATCGATCAATATGGTCTTTTGAGTTGTTGATCAATCTGTTAGAGTTAGGTAAAGTCTGAATCCGATTTTAAATTTATTGGTTAATGCTTTAGTTATTCTGTTAGAAATCTTGGGAATGTAAGGGATGGTGATTCTAGATAAATCAGTATGAGAAGCAATATTGTTTATTCTATTATGAAATTTTATAATTTTATTTTTAATCGATTTAAATTTGAAGCCTGCTGCCAATAAGCCTTTAATGAAGTTGTTCATATTTTCTTTCTTTATTATAATTGTCATGATAACAAATAGTTGTCAATATTACATTTTGTTTAAAAAATTTCTTCAGTATAAGTCAATTTTATCAATTTTGGTGCAAAGGTCCTTGGGTGTGAAAAGATAGAAATATTGTGATTTGACAGAGAAATTTAGTATACAAATGTGTCACAATCCAAAAATTATAAATCACTGTATGCTTTAGAAATAACAGATTTGAAAAAGTTGAGTAGGTTTACAATAAAACTAGATTAAAAATTTCATACTTGAATAGAGAATCACAAATATGTATGACCATATTGAAATAATTTAAGAATTAAAAAGCTGAAAGTGATATACACTGGACATACTTTCAAATTTCATCATCATCAACCATTATCAATCCACTGCAGGATGAAAGTCTCTCCAAGTTTAACCCATCTTCTCTGATCTTTAGCTTCTCTTTTCCACAACACCCCTGCACATTTTCTTATTTCATCCATCCATCTCACATGTGGTCTCTTTCTGGGTCTTTTACAATCTCTTGGAATCCAGTTTAAAGTTTCAATTGTCCATCTATTATCATTTCTTCTAGCAATATGTCCAGCCCAACTCCATTTCAATCTTTTAATTTTTTCAATAAGGTCAGTAACACCTGTTTGTTGTCTTACCCATACATTGCGTTTTCGATCTCTTCTTGTTACTCCCAACATACATCTCTCCATACTCCTTTGAGTGGTCTGAAGTCTCTGTATTGCTCTTCTATTAAGTGTCCAAGTCTCAGATCCATAAGTAAGAACTGGTAAAACACATTTGTTAAAAACCATTCTTTTCAAACACATAGGCATATTTCCTTTTAGTATCAAGTTATTTCTACCAAAAGCACTCCAACCAAGTTTAATTCTATGATTAATTTCCTCCATTATGTTTCCATCTGTATTAATAATCTGACCAAGGTATTTGTAACTGTTAACTTCTTCTAATTCTTCATAATCAATCTTTATTTTCATATTTTGAGCAAATTGATTAAATATTACTTTAGTCTTTTTAACATTTATCTTTAGTCCTACTTTTCTACTTTCATCTGCTAACTCCTGCAACATTTCCTGCAGCTCTGAAGCATTATTTGCAAAAACAACTACATCATCTGCAAAATCTAAATGACTTAAATACTCTCCATTTACTTTCATTCCTTTAGTTTCCCATTTTAATCCACAAAATACTTCTTGCAGCACTGCTGTAAAAAGTTTTGGATGGAGTCACCTTGCCTCACACCTTTCTCAATGTTGATTTTTCCAGTATCATTATGTAATCTAATTGTTGCTGTTGCATTTTTATAAATATTCTTTAAGAATATGACAATATCCTGGATCTATACCTTGATGATCCAATGCTTTAAACACTGAAGAAATGTGTATAGAATCGAATGCCTTTTCATAATCTACAAATCCAAAACATAATGACAACTCATATTCATTTGTCCTTTCTATGACTTCTCTCAATACCTGGATATGATCTATTGTACTAAAACCACTTTTAAATCCAGCTTGTTCTCTTGGTTGGTGGAAATCCAAAGTTCTCTGTAGACGAGTTGTAATTATCTTGGTAAAAATTTTATATAAAACTGATAAAAGGCTGATAGGTCTGTAATTTCTAATATCTTCTTTATCACCTTTTTTAAATATTAATATTATTATTGCATTCTTCCAATCTTCTGGTACATCTTTATCATTTAGACATTTCGTATATAACTTTGCTAAAATTGTTTCTATTTCTTCACCTCCTTCTTTTAATATATCAATTATAATTCCATCATTTCCTGGAGCCTTTCTTTTCTTCATACATTTAATTGCATGTCTCACTTCTTCATTTAAAATTCTGGGCAATTCGGAAGATGTAATAGATATAGGAGGTACTTGTTCTGTATTACTATATTTCAGATTTAGATAACAATATATGGATAACCAAAATGCTAAACTGGAATAGAAATTTTAAAAGGTACTACATATTATATGGATTGTTGAAATAAATTTTTTGGAGTGATATTATGGACTGAAAGTAACAGGTTCGACTTGAACATTTTCTTGCAATGGACTGACAGCTTTTGAAAAAGATGATGATCAGATAAGGATCAGTTAACAGAATCTAACCATTATACATCATTATCATTAGTTATTATTAGTAATATCTTCACTATTTGGTAAAATAATTAATATATTTGAATAAAAATGAATAATCAAAGCAAAGAACCAAAGATATGTTTTGACTGAACTGTACTAAAACATTTAATAAATTACCTTTTTTACGGGTAAAAGTGTGCCTGGAGGCAGTGATACTTTATTAATTCTTGCTATTTTTTCTAAAATTTTGAGAGCTTTATCAATATCTCCTTTAACTAAATAATATCTTGGGGATTCTGGAATTATCTGAAATAAATAAAAATTAATTTAAAAAAATATTTTGAAAAATACAAAGACCATGTAAATATTCAAAATAAGAGTTATAGATCACATGACCCTATCTCTTAAGCTTGTAACTTATAAACAGTGAGGATTGCCAATTCCTCTACAAGCTTTGTGATAAATGCTTAGCCTGAGACAGCATTTAAAATATCTCTGTCAGAAACCCCCCCCTCCAAAAAAAAAAAACCCTGACCATGGTTTTGTGCTTTGGCACTCCCCAGAGAGGTGCCAGGGTAGGTTCAGACACTAGATCTAAAAATACCAACCCAAAGCCAAGCACTTATAAATTATAGCAACTCTCTTCATATAGTAGTGCCACTCAGTACAAGCCATAATAATCAATGGATGCTAGAAGATTTGTGTGACAAAAACCCCTATCTAGTGCCTATTTTTCCAATATCCCCAGAATAGTTTCAAGATTGTGACCTTCATCGGTGAGATCCCTCAGACATTGGATGAGTAGGCACTAGATAAAAATTTATGATTCACAAATATTCTAACATCCATTGATTACTATGGCTTGCACTGGGTGGCACTGCTGTTTGGAGAGAGTTGGAACTGTTTTAATGCTTACGCATAAGAAATTGTGATTATGTGATGTTTTAGTGATCTAACACCAATCCTAATCAATGATAAGAGTGATTATAGCTATTAAAATATTGAATACACCAAAATGTATAGAGAATGAACTGAGTTCAGATCTATATGATTATAAAAGTGTATGAGCTTGGAGTGAAAACAATTATGTGTTTTCGTTTTGGTGACATAGCTTTACAGTTAACTAAAAAAGTAAAAGGTGTCTAAGTGCAGTGCTCTCAGATCCAAGGCTCCTCACAGATCACAAAATAGAAACTAATCTAGGAATATTGGATGAGTACATTCTACATTGGGATTTTGAGATACAACCATCAAGCATCCATTTATAACTACTGTTATTGTGATTATATGACTATTTAAATATTCGATAATCCAAAATATATGCTGTTGAAAATTTTATCAGATACTTATTACACTTGGAAATTTTTTCCCAGGCCGTCAACCAATAAATAACTCTTAACTAGATTTTGAAAAAGATTTTAAATGCCTCAACATGCTTTTTTCCCTGATGATCTTCTGATAGCTATCAAGGATGAAGAATATTGCCTGTTATTTCACTTTTCTTTTAAAATACATCTTTAAAAAGATTTGTGCCCTGCAAAGGGCTATTTACAAGCTGTTTCCTTTTTTTACATTGGCTTATAGAAATTTTAATTTTTTAATTTAACAACTAGCTGAATGTACATGTTATCAATGGCCAATCTGTAGTGAAGAAGTAAACGACTAAATAAATAATAGTTGAAACTAAAATTGATTTTGAAAAGGTTTGCAATAAAATCTCAAAAAATTATTTATTTATTTTTATTCATCACTATTACAGACTTAAATTTTAGCAATTTTAAAAAATTTAGTAAGTATACTGTGAAATTACAGTATTCACAAAATCCCTTTATATTGCTTCCAAGCCACTTGGCATATAAAGCAGATTAGTCAATAGTATTAATGCTATGTTTACATCATTATGAATTGTATTCATTTTCTGTATGGGTCCAATATTTTTGCAATGTATTAATCCATCATCACTAGATATATGAAGCTAATTTAAGCAAAAAAATCATCACATGATCAAGTTTTCTTGCTGTTAAAACAGCAGCAAATTTTTTTCCACAATAGTGACACCTAGTTAAAGCTCTAGTAATTAATAGTTGCTAGAACAATAGTGATATCTAGTTAAAGCTCTAGTAATTAATAGTTGCTAGAACAATAGTGACATCTAGTTAAACTCTAGTAATTAATAGTTTCTAGAACAATAGTGACATCTAGTTCAAGCTCTAGTAATTAATAGTTGCTAGATAGTTGTGCATCATCATCCTCATCCAGTGCGCTCCCAACCAATATTTTCAGATTAGTTTCTAGCCAATGGCTTTCATCAGTGAGGAACCTTGGACCTAAAGTTATCAGTCCAAACAGAAAACAATACTCTTTTCCCATCCAAGTTAATTTGCCTATTTATTGATTATTATAATTAGCATTAAGTGCTATTAGTGAAGCAAAAGAAAT
>JAQFVV010006405.1:244333-386408 GCA_028023455.1 Epiperipatus broadwayi
TCTATGTTATAAGATACCAATTCATTTTTAGCTCTGGGAACAGATTAATAAGTTACACTTCTCTAACTGTGCATTACTTTGAGGTGGATTATATATGGTCAGTCCTTGTCTAGTTACAGCTGGAAGATCACCTTTTCTGCTGGTAGATTGCGCTCCTCTAATAATGTTAACTTTATTCTGATAAACCATTAAGCATCACATGATCACATTTCCTATACTAGCACATTAATTGTTGATAAACAGAGCAAAACTCTCCATACAGTATTGCCACCTGTGCTAAACAGAGTAATCAATGGATGCCAGAAGCTTGTGCATAAAATCCTTATCTAATGCCTACTCATCCAATATCCCCAGACTAGTTTCTGGCTAGTTTCCTGCCTAATAGGATAGTGGTGGCTATGGTTGTAAAAGAGCCAAAGACACCAAAATGTATGGGTGCTGAAGACCCATATGACTATATAAGCTATTGAGCTTAGATTGAAAATATTTTTTGTGTTTTCAATTTCATTCTCACAGTTTTGTAGTTAAGTAGAGATAAAAGGTGGTTGCTAGAGGGTTGCATTAGATCCTAAGATCTAGATGCAGTGCTCTCAGATCCAAAGCTCCTCACTGATGAAGGCCACAAGCCAGAAACTAGTCTGGGGATGTTGGATGCGTAGGCATTAGATAGGGATTTATATGCACAAGCCTTCTGGCATCCATTGATTACTCTGTTTAGCACAGGTGGCACTACTGTATGGAGAGTTTTGCTCTGTTTATTCCGATACTTACTTTAAATAATAGCTCACAATAAAAGTTTTTTTCTTAAATAGTTGGCAATTACATACATCCTCCACTTTCTTGCCAATTTAAAATATTTCTTATATCAAAGTGTTTTTTTTTTTTTTTTTTATAAATAAAATTTTCTTCCTTTTTCTTAATTAAGATGTTTTTCAATATATCAATCGATAAGTTTATATAAACAAAAAAATTAATAAACAAAAGACATTACTAATACTCAAAACCATTTATCATCAAAAATCCATGAATTCTTTTGGCATATAGTGTTAGAAGCCAATTTGGTAACTATTTTTATACATTTCAATTTTTTAATCAATAAATCTTTATCCTAATCATAATATATAAACTTTGCAAAGAAGTTGAAAGAGTAATAAATACATTGAAAGAACAACTATTTCATTTTAATCTCCAGGCTAAAAATATTTTTCAGTGAATAATAAATGACATGTTTCTGTAAAGAATATATTTTAAGTAATCCCTGAAATTAAAAAATATGTTTACAAAAAAACAACAGCAAAAATAAAACTACATTTTTTTATAAAGACACCCTCAAATCTCAAGCCCACCCTCGATATCGACTTCCTGTTTGACATTATTTTTTATTTGATTTATTTTCCTTCAAAAAGTGCATTCAAATAAAAGTGAATAAAAACATCTCATAGACACACACACACACATGTGAGTGAAAAACAAACATTTCATTTAACTTTACAAAAATAAAAATAACTTTGTAAATAAATCACTTGTGAATTTGTCATTTTTAATTTCAAATATTAACAAAAAGTCAATGTTGAATAGTTTCAGTGTATTGAGAAATAAAACATATTTTCTTCATTTTCTTGTGATGTGATGTGATGTGATGTCAGGCACTGTGACTTCTTAAACGAGTCAGGAATCTCTCAGCAACTATGTCCAGAGAAACCTGTTAGCCACTTTACCTTCCCTTTCCATTCCTCACCCTACGTTTCCCCATATCCTGCTCCATCCCATTTCCACAACATAATCTTTGTCAACTCCATGATCTTCATATCTAAATCCCCCTTATCTGTTCCCAAACCCAACATAAAATCCAATAATCCACTTTCTGTATAATCACTTTGTTTATATTTTATATTTTATTTGTTTATATTTTACTTTGTCATAAATGATACTGCCACCCAGTGGCTTTAGCTTGAACTAACACCATATAATAAACATTTTACTTTACTTTTTTGTCGTCAGGTGGATGCAAAATTATCAAATAAATATTAGAAGTAAATCCATTTAAGCCATTCTATTCTGATAGCAAAGAGATTGTATTGCCAAAATCAAATAAAGCAATTAATATTTTCTATGAGTATATATATTACTATTGCCTTTAATTTAAGAGTTATCACTGTTTTTAAAAAACAATATATTTCATTAATATATTTAAATCATAAAGATAATTCATTACATTAGATTTTATTGATTTCAATAGACTTTGTTTTTATTATTTAATAATTCTGATTACAAATTTACAATCCATTAACTTCAGACTTCTATTCCAAACTTATAATAATCATGTGACTATAGTTTTTTGGTTTTTTTCATATGTCATAGCATCAGCCGGGACGCGAACCCACAACCGTCTGCAACCAACTACTTGCTTGCATGGCGGCTGCGATACCTCTCCGCTAACAACGCAAGACTATGTTTAGTCGTTTTAAAAATTTTATTTAAGTTTGAAACTGATTAGAAACAATTATTCTTTCACAAGCATCTCTCGCCACAAACAAATGTTAATCTAACTACAAATTCCAATAGTCTATAAATTCCTTCATTTTTGAAATACCCCTTATTAAAGACATTCACGCATTAATTACACATATATATATACCATTTAATTCTTTTTTGCTCTCAGTCATATTACCAGCCTTCATATTTTATTTTAAAAAAGGCCATGTTCAATCACCATCCTACATAATTTTTTAAACCTCCAGATAATTGTGACTGCTTCATCTAATCCAACCCCCCCCCCCTCCAGTTCTTAAAATAAAATAAAGATGGTCACCCCTGTCGAATTTTAGATCCATTGACTTTTTTTTTGCAAACTATTTGTTATCATATTTCTTTCAATTGATATCCTTCTTTTCTTACTAGCATTTATTGGTCTTTGTGTGTGTAGAGGATATTGTTCTCATATAATAATTATCACTGCTATATCAAAAATTAGAACTTTTCTTAATTTTCAAAACTCATTATCTCTTATTACATCATAATTTACATGTAGTGTTGATACTTACATATGTTAATCAAGATTTTTACTCAATTAGTCTTTTATTTGTATTGGAGATATTTATTTTCACATCTATTAAATATGTACATTTTTGATACATTTGATTATATTAAATGTTCAAATCATTGTTCTAAACATGTTTTTAAGCAATGCCCTCTGTGAATAAATATAACACCATGCTGTTTGAAGTTCAGATTATATTTATTCACAGGGGACATTGCTGAAAAACGCATGTTTTGGGGAGGTGATTTGAACATTTTGTATTTGATTTTTCAGCTAGCAAAATGCACTGGAATATTTGACCATATATATGTAATAAAATTTACAATGGCTTATTCCTGACCTACATTTTTAGCAATAAATCTACAGCTGACAGAATCCTGGTATCTAAATTTCTTCTGTAGATATATAATTTAAAGCTTCTCTTGACTTTTGCTTATAAATTTTATTCAGCTGGACAAATGCATCTCTTCAAAACATTCAAAAATTTCATCACATAAAGCCTAAACCATTACTAAAGTCGATTTCAAGATATGATGGTATGTCTTCCCTATGGCAATTTGATAGTCTTTAGTAAACATGATGATACAAAACTTTTCATGCCAGTAGACAATGATAAATTAGCAAAAATATGTCTGGTTTTACAATCCATTCAGTATAATATTAATATCATTTATATTCATTATTACTTTTTACAACATATGACAGTTTTGATTGCCGAGAAATCTTCTTCAGAACTATACCAAATACAATAGAAATACATGTATTCAAGTATATGTTTATGTATATTTGTATTCATTTATTTCTATTGCATTTGTTATAGTTCTGAAGAAAATTGCTGGGGTAATCAAAACCATCAGTGGATTGTAAAAACCTTTGTAAAAAATAATAAAGAACATAAATGATATTAATATTATATAGATTTGGTAAGGCAATAAGAAATATAAAGTTATATTACTTCATAAAGAATTCATCTAGTAATTATATGACCAACATAAATCAAATAAAATGACCAAATATAAAATTGCAAAAGAGGTGGGGTGAGATCAAGAATAGTTGTTTAGCATGATTATTATGGTTTGCACAATTTATCAGTGTAGAAGAGAAATTAAGGACTGTAAATACATGATGGCTTTGAACAAACAGTCCACAATCTGTGACAAATGATTTTTTTCAGAAACATTCCCAGAAAAATACAATCCATGGCTATCTATAACATCTTAGAAAATATCTACAATTACCCCCTCCCCTCTTAATTTGTTGCATCACAAAAATAATAAACTATCTGCTCCCTTGTATTTTTATATTGGACTACTCCAATTTAAAAATACAACTAGAACACCATCATCACAAACCTTCAGGAAAACACTATCTGCTCCCTCTTTCTCATTTTTCTTTCCTGAAAAGTATTTATCATATAATTACATGTGCCCTTAATCTTTTTCTTATCCTCTAGTAAAAATTATCCTGCTTGATGTTTTTGAATCTTGTAGATGCTTTCAGACACATTTTGAAATTTACTATAAGGATACTGTTTAGAATGGTTTACAGGATATCTTTGGCATGATTTGGCATAACTGAAAGATCATCCAACTTGTTGGAACTTATGAATTCATATATATTGCTTATAACCCTCTATTCATATACACATTAATGCAACAAATTTTTTTAAAAATTTCTTTATTTTCTTACAGTTTCAAAGTCCAGCAGTCTTCATCAGAGCTCTATCTTCTTCACTGTCCAGTTTTTTTAAGGCAGTGAAGAAAATAGAGCTCTGATGAAGACTGCTGGACAGTCAAAACTGTAAGAAAATAAAGAAGTTTTTAAAAAAATTTGTTGCATTAACATGTATATGAATAGAGTGTTATAAGCAATATATATGATTATATGAAGATATGCAAAGAAAGTGAAGGAGAAGAATAAGAGAATAAAATTATGAATTCCTGAGCAATAAAGCTATATGCTTTTTTCCCATATGTCATAGCATCGGCCAAGAAGCGAACCCACAACAACTGTCTGCAAGCAATTGCTTGCTTTCAAGGCAGCTGCATTGACTTCTCAGCTAACAACCCTTGACAGCTATATGCTTTTTTTCATCATTAAGACGTGATTATTTTTATTAAACATTATATAATTATCAGTAGTGCTGTATTCATAGAGAGATTTAATATCATCCATGTCAGAGAAAATAAATAAGTACACACGAATCTTAAATATATATTAATCAGCAAGTTTATTTCTGTTTGCTGAGGCAATAATTTAACAATATAACAAATACAATAAAATTAAATTACTGACAATAATTTATCCTGTTAACTTTTGGGAATTCAGATAAGTTCACACATTGCCGATAATTTAAGTCCTTTAATCTTCTAATAATTTGTTTACTCTTGTAATTAAACTCTATGCAAATTTCTATCTGAATTTTAACAGTACGTCATTTACTAAATTTAGTTCATGTAATTTAGAATAGATTTGTACTCAAATTGTCAAGCTCCCTATAATTATCCTCTGGATCCTATACCACTGATACATATGACCATAGACATGTGAAAAAGATAACTAATCTCCAATATACATATTTTGTGCTGAACAATCATGAAATACATAATGTTGGAGATTATTTATCTTTTCCATATATATATATATATGGCTATGTGTATCAGTTGTATAAAAATGGAGTGCATAGTTGAAGGGAGCTTGAAAATTTGAGTTCAGATACCTTTTAAATTACATTCGGTTGGGTATAGACACTATAATTGCATTTAAAGAAAACTAACCTCATTCAACATTATCTTTTCTCCCTTTTGAGAATGGACTATTTTATTCTTGATAGATGTTTCCTCCGTTTGACTGCAACTAACTGCTACATGCTAAGAATATTGGATTCTTTTTATTAGCTATGCTAATTTACATAAGTTTTTTTTACCTTACTTTTTTTCTAGAGTGATCTTTCTGGAGGAAAGTAAGAGCACTGTTGGCACAATTTTCATAGTTCAATTAAAACTCTATTTTCACCAATTTAAAATACCTGTACCATCAGAGCAAATAAAGAAAACAATGATAATAGACATGTGGGTATATGATGACTTTGGCCAAGTTTTTGAGATGGTTTATGTTTAAATCTATCTTTAGAGTCATTCAATTTTTTCTATGTCTATAATCATATATTTATAAATAGTATAAAGAGTTATTATTATTTGATGATCATATAATTATTATAATATATCAACAATAATATTCATAGTGCCTTAGTTGTAATGAGATAGACCTGAAACTCAAGATCCATGGAATGTGGATGAGTCTGTTTCTGGTGGTGCTCAAATTTCTAATGAAGTTCAGATAAATAAACCATTCAATTAGTTTTGACCTGCAAAGATTGATGCAGTGACAAAGAGCAAACTCTGGAGCCCAAAGTCAGCTGGTCATATTCTCAGTCCCCTTTCATGTTCAGAATTTTAATTTCTTATAAATTCCTGAGGGTGGTTCAAATTGTTTATTTTTATCCTGTGTGATTTGATGCGGTGGAACGTAGCAGATGCTGGAGTAAATGTTCATGGACAACAGCCTAGCTTTGTCACTTCTAGTAATCAAAACTTTTATAAATCTCTGGCCAATAAATCATTCAATTACTTTGGCCCTAGGTAGTTGAATGGTGTAATAGAATACTCTATGAATTCAATTTCATAGAATATGACCAAACTTTGATGATCCCATGCTTGATTTTTTTATGAATTTCAGACCAATAAACTATGTAATTGTTTTTTTTCCTGCATGATTTGGTACAATGATAATGTGACAAGATTAGGAGTTCTGTGTATTTGTATTATACATACTACTCTATCACTTTTGGTATTCGGCATCTTATAAATTCCTGAGCTATAAAACAATCAATAATAATAATAAGAAGAAGAAGGAATTATTATTATAAATAAATAAAAATTATCATTATTATTAGTAGTATTGTTATTGTTGTTGTTGTTGTTAGTATTAGTAGTAATAGTAGTAGTAGTATTACTACTACAGCTGCTGCTGCTACTACTACGACTGTTATTGTCATTATTGGTCATTGCTGTTATTATCATTATTATTAATGTTGTTGTTGTTATTATTATTATTATTATTATTATTATTATTATTATTATTATTATTATTATTATTATTATTATTATTATTATTATTATTATTATTATTATTATTATTATTATTTGATCAAACAGAATTATATTTAATACTTTCAGCTTTATTCTCAAACAAGTATATAAAATCATGAAAGTAATAGCTTTGTAAAAAAAAAAATATCTGAGCTTGCTTAATAAGCTAAAAATCTTTTGACACATCAACTGATTGGAAGAATTCTTGAAACTATGTATTTAGGGTACGCACACTCTTAATTCAGCCAAAAATTAATTTAATAAAAATTAAATGTGGAAAATAAAGTTCAATTTATTTTCGATTAGCTGAAAGAGAATAGATTATAAAAAAGAAACATGAAAAGCAATTTAGAAAACAGAACTTACTAAATGAACTACTAATGCCTTTCCTCGATGTTTGCTGGGATAAAACTCAGCTAAAAATCCATACCTATAACATCAAAAAAGTTTGAATAATTTATTATAATTTCTTTTAACTGTTTCAACTAGTATACAAAGATATACATGCAGATAGATATAAATAATAAATAACTCAGATTATATGTAACTCAACAAGGAAAAACTAAAGGTTCCAGTGAGTTACATCACATTTGCAATCTTATCACAACCATCTATCAACCAGAAGTCAGACCAACCTCTCACAACATAAATATTTTAGAAACACTTTGTCAAGCAAACCATATTGCACATGTTACAATTCAAGTTCATATACATATCTTTTCTAGAGAAACCACAACCTTAATTTATATATATATATGTCCACAGATGGCGTTCTACCAAAAACACCGATCAAGCGTATGTTTCGTTTACATAAACGTCAGAGTAGTTAGTATTCACTATCTCTAACTGTAATTCCACTTTCAGATCATGATTTCAAGCTATTTGCTATCATCAGTGATGATAGCAAATAGCTTGAAATCATGATAGCAAATAGCTTGAAATCATGATCTGAAAGTGGAATTACAGTTAGAGATAGTGAATACTAACTACTCTGACGTTTATGTAAACGAAATATACGCTTGATCGGTGTTTTTGGTAGAACGCCATCTGTGGACATAAATACAAGCGTTAGCAAGTTTTTTAACTTGCATTTTTGTTTATCATATATATATAAACATATGACCAAATATATGAAAAAGATAAATGATTCCAAAGATGTGCATTTCATGCTAAACCAGCATGCACCATCATGAAATGCACATCTTGGGGATCATTTATCTTTTTCACATGTCTTTGATAATATATTTCAGTAATGTGTAATAGAATTGCATTTAATAAAAAAAATATAAAAAAATAACGTTGGGCTTTCTCTAGAAAAAAGTTATGTATATGAAGTTATGTATATGAATCCTTACTTTGAACATATTTTTATATATTTTGTAATATAAATATGTTTGTTTTTCTAATATTAATATAGGTAATGTATAGGCAATATAAAAAATACCATAACAGAAAATATAATTTAACTATAAATTACATGTTAAATTAAACATTGTTTTGTTATATAAATAGTCTGAATAGGCACTAACCTGTATTCAATGCGCTTTAAAATTCGATTTTGCCAATAAAGGGATCTTCCAAACCACGACACAAGATAGCAACTTTTATAAAAATAAAAGTGACCATCTTATCTTTAACTTAAAGGACCATTTATATAGGCGAATCTGAAGCATCTGGATTAAGAAGTGTGAAGTAGTTATTTTCTCCACTGTTTAAATCTACTATTTCCTTTACAAATTAACTTACGTGAAATCTTGCAATTTACAGCAAGTTAATAGTACGATCTTAATTTGGAAATTCTATAAACTATTGAAGAGTGGTAATTAATTTATAAAGCACAGATTCACCTATATAAATGGGCATTTGGGTTAAAGATAAGACAGTCACACTTATCTTTATAAAAGTCTCTATTTTGTGTTGTGGTTTGGAAGATTCCTCTATCGTCAAAATATGCTTGATTATTGCGAATTTTAAAGTGCATTGAATACAGGTTAGTACCTGTTCAGACTTTCACATAAGCTCCCTCTGTGCTCTATAAATTAATTACTTTTCTTCAATTGTTTTGTTATATATTGTGTGCATATACATGTTACATTAAGACATTTTAGATTTGGATTCTTGACATTATATTTTAAAAAATTTTAATCCACAATAGTTTTTATGTAAATACTTCTGCAGAACTCTAGGTTATATACATATATAACTCAGACTTTTAAAATAATAAAATAAAAAGATGGCTGTATATGTAAAGATCTATATGTATATGGGTGTAATAAACTAAGTTTGATGTCTGTATTATTTCCATAATATTCAAATCAATATATAAATCAAAATATAGTAAAATTCACATAAATTATAGTTATTTTTAGAAGTACTATCAACTATACATCTTGAAGTCTTTATCAACTATATCACTGAATAATCAAAATGAGACATCCTTTTAAAATATCCATAGTTCAATTTAGATTTAGTTCTCCCACAATTCTGTTATTTTAACATTTGATGATTTCCAATTCATTAACATTTGATGATTTCTTGAAATCAACATAGCCTCTTTTATTTTACGTTTATTGTGGCAATCTTCAATTTGCATAATTTTTACATTTTTATAATCAAATTTAAATCCATATTGACAAGATTTATTATGATCAAATGTATCAGATGATGAAGATTTATTTACATCTTTTCCTGATTGTTTCTCTTTTTAAATTCTATTATATAAAAGCTTATGTTCTTTTATTTTCTTCTCCAATGTACATTTAGATTTACATCTACAAGATGTATAGTTGAAATTACTTCTAAAAATAACTATAATGTATGCAAATTATGCTGTATTTGGATTTATATATTGATTTGAATATATATATATATATATTCTCTGTTATCTGAATGGTGAATGTATGTTTGTCCATAAGGCTGTCACATATCAAATTCACAACCAATTAAAAAAAAACTATTACATGAATATTTTATATGAAGGAAGTAATTCCACCATAAATAGTTGTCCAGAACACTGTTAAATTTACATATCAAATATAACAGGTATATTTAAATTTTAATTTAGAGGCTTCATTTGATTATGAGCATTTTATTCAAAGTAAGTAATTCCATGAAGCAAAAAATTTGTTACAGCAACCAATTAAAAAAAGCTATTTTAAAAATGGAAGTCTTCCAGAATGGCTACATTTGTCACATTTATTTGTATAATATTAAAATCTTTTGTTTAATTTACATTAAATCTCAAAAAAAAAATTGTTAAAGAAATCAATTAATAAAAACTATTACAAATATTATATTTAATAATTCATAATTTTTATTGTGGACCATATTTTATATGAAGTAAATAATTCCACCATTAATAAAATGAATTTTTTATAGTCTATAACACTGTCATATGCACATACCAAAATAGTGGCCTTTCAAAAGGCTGGGTGTATCTGATATAAAAATAATAATTAAAATCAGCGTTTTTATTGAATGCAATAAAAGCACAGAATCAGCATATCATCATAAAAGTAATTACCATTAACAATAAAAACAATCTTATCATCAGTAGAAAAGAGTCATCAATAATCATTCTTTATGGCTGGATTTAAAAAGGACATATTATGGCTGAAACTTTAATTAGATTTTAAAAATAGAATTTCCATTTCTTAAAAATGTTTTATTCTTTATTATTCCTTTAAAAGACTTGTGTTGTTTAGTGCAATGGTAGAATGCCAGGCTCTGCAATGTGGGTTTCTAGATCCACTTCTATGAATGGTACTTCCATTGTTTGAACCTACTAAAAACACTTGAGCAACAAGGCCTTTCAAATATTTTTATTACATTAAAACTTTTAATTAAATTAACATACATAACTTACTGTTGGCAGGTCGTGATTTCATATGATTGAGAGAAGTTTATAATTTTTCAAATTCTTATATCATTATATAATTATAGTCTTGCTATAAAATCAATTAAGAGTTTGGTACTAACCAAAGATAAAACTTTTGGGAATAATATTTTAATTAAAAAGTAGCTTATACAATGTAGTATTATTTCAACTTCCACAAATTTTAAGTCATTATGGCCTTGGAAACGTCATGGCCTGAAATTTTACCTTCATTTTAAAAATGAAATTTCCATTTATTAAAAACGATTCAGCATCATCATCATACATAAAACTGTTTTGATTATTCTAAATAGTAAATAACTCAAATAACATGTAACAACCAGAAAAAATATTTAAATCAACAATACTTTTCTTTAAATATAGGCATCCCCAAACATATTAAATAAATTGTTCCACACTGTTTTGTATGAATTGAATATTACATAATTGAGCTATTCTTTTATATGCATGGTCATGCAGAATATAGAAATATTTTAACTAACAAAAAGATTCTGCAATATAGCACAAGGGATGGTTTCACACAATTTGGGAATTGCATTGACTTTGGAACTCCATTTTTGCCTCATCCTTTAAAAATATTCTTTATTAAAACCCATGACATAAGCATAAGCTTTCATTAGGTTTTATTTTGGTATATAGAGGATCAGAAACATAAATATTATCACTAGACAATGTGGTTTTATTTTGCATTGCCAGCTTATAATTGTTTGCTTGTTTGGTTGTATCATAGTTGAACTCATTAAAGTTGTAAATATTTATTATATATATATATAACATTTATTTTATCACTCTCAGAACATTCTTATTTAAATATATTTATCATCATCATCATCAATTATTATCTAACTACTGCAGGATGAAGATCTCTTCAAGTTCTCCCCTTTTCTCTAATCTCTCTTTTCCACATCACCTATGTACACTTGCTTATTTCATCCATCCATCTCACATGTGGTTTCTTTCTGGGTCATTTAAATCTTTTGGAATCAAGTTTACGATTTCCACTGTCTATCTGTTGTCATCTCTTCTAACGATACATCCAACCCAACTCCACTTCAGTTTCTTAATTCTTTGAATGATGTCAGCAACACCTGTCTGTTCTCTTATTCAGATATTGTGCTTTTGATCTCTTCTTGTTATTCCTATCATGCATCTCTCAATACTTTTTGAGTGGTCTGATGTTTCTGGTATTGTTCTTCTATTAATTGTCTAAGTCTCAGATCTGTAAGTAAGAACTGGTAAAGCACATTTATTAAAAACCTTTCTTTTCAATCATATAGGCATATTTCTTTTTAATATTATTTCTACCAAAAGTATTCCAACCAAGTTTAATTACATGACTAATTTCATCAATTATTATTTCATCAGTCGCAATAACTATGGCCAAAGTATTTTTAGTTGCCAACTTCTTCTAACTCATCATAATCAATCTTTATTTCATCTTTTTATCAGAAGTATATTCTCTTATTCTTCTCTTTTACTTTCTTTTGCATGTCTTTATATATATATATTGCTTATAATACTTCTTTTATATCCACTTCAATGAAAACAAATTTTCTTAAAAAACTTCTTTATTTTCCTTACAGTTTCAATTGTCCAGCAGTCTTCATCAGAGCTACAATATTTGGACAATATAAATACATAAACATCACTTCAAAGTTTTTTAAGAAAATTTATTTGCATTGAAGTGTATATGACAGAAGTATTATAAGAAATATACATTTATTTTATTTTTTGAGAAAATCCATGGAGCATTACTTTAGTCTTTTAACATTTACCTTCAGCTCTACTTTCTTACTTTCACCTGATAGCTCTTGCAATATTTCCTGAAACTTTGGAACATTATCTGCAAAATCTAAATGACTTAAATAATATCCATTTACTTATTTGCATGTTGAGGCAGTGGTAAAAAGTTTTTACATGCTGTTGAATTTAATAACCTTTATTTGTTATGAACATAATTAAAAACAACTGAAATAAAATTAGAAAAATATAACAATTTCATGTATAAGTAAATGTTGTTGAAATACATGTAAATAAAAATATTATATTGAAAATTATATATTGGACTTCACCTTTATATTTATTCATAGAGGGTGTTGCTGAAATATAATGTTTGGAAGTGTGATTTGAATATTTTCTATTCAAATTTCAACTAATGATATGCATTAGAGTATTTTCGTATAATAAACTCTGTATTTATACTATAAATAATAATCACAAGTCTAACAATGTATTAAAGAGCGTAATTATGTTTTTTAAATAGTAATAATAAATTTTACTTTCAATACAAAATACCAGTTTTATGTCAAACAACTATTTAAAAAAAATTGTTTACAATCAAAATTCCAGACCATGTTCAGTTGTATTTATTTTTATATTGGACTATTTCCATCATCTAATATGAGTATTGAATGTCCTCAAAAGAGTTAACTTTATTTAAATCTTCCAAAGACATCATTCAATTGTTAGTAATAGCACTTCAAACAGGTTAACAGAAAAAACTCATACATTTCCATTGTCAATAAAAATGAAACATTTATTTACTGCATTTACATATTAAGCCTCATTTATATATATATATATATATATAGAGAGAGAGAGACATTGTAACTGCTAAACTTTAAACAATACTATATTTTGGGCAGTAATCTGCTAAAAGCTGGCTCATTGCATTTAAAACTTTTGAACGTTAATTATTTTAACCTTTTCACAATAACACACTTATAACAAGTTTATAAGAATTATACATCTCTTGTAATGAATGCAAATTCAAGTGAAAACAGGAAACAAAATTGTTTTCCTGAAGATTTGTGAAGAGGTGTTTTAGTTGTATTTATTGCTTAGACTATTTCCATTCATCTAATATGAGTATTGAATGTCTTTAGAAAAATTTAACTTCATTTAAATATTCCAAACACATTCAATTCTTAGTAATAGCATACAGATTGGTATATGGACAATGTTTCAAGAGGTATTATTCTCTTCTCTTTTTCAGATGTTGCTGGCCTGACCAGTGACAGTACTAACATGTGAATTGAACTTGAACCCTTAGATTCTTGAGTATTGAATTTTAAGTCAACACTTTAGCCAACTGAACCTTGGTAAGAACATTACCTTAAAATTCAATACTCAAAACTCTAAGGGTTTAGCTATGATTCCCTGCTAATACTATCACTGGTCAGGACCATAACATCCGAAGAAGAGAGGAAAATAGTACCTCTCAAAGCATTATGCATATATATATATATATATATATATATATATATATATATATATATATATATATATATATATATATATATATATATATATATATATATATATATATAACTAACCTATGAGCAATTACTGGCAGTTGAATGTATTTGGAATATTTAAATAAAGTTAAATTTATCTAAAGATATTCAATAGTCATATTAGATGATGGAAATAGTCCAATATATAAATACAACTAAAACATCATCATCACAAATCTTCAGAAAAACACATGTTCAGTTGTATATTAGTTGTATATTATTAAATCCTTGTTTGATAACATTATTAGTATTAGCAATATATCAAGCCTTCTTACCTTTCTTTTTCTACTATTTGATTTACTACAGATGATAGAAAAAGAAAATTTAAGCAATCTTGATGAATTGGTTATTCTAATAATGTTATAAATCAAAGATTTAGCAATGTACATTTGAGCATGCTTTAAAATTTTAGTCGTTAAATAATGTTTTTTTCTTTATTTATTAGTTATCTGCCATGATTCTAGTTTTTGCACCAAAATTGTTCTTAACTATTATAATTTTAAAAGATAAATATACTGTTTAACACATTGACATATTCATATGTTTTATTACATAAATGCTGAATAAATAAAAGCTACTATAAGCCAACTATATGGTTAATTTATTTATTGTTATACCAAAAATTTTAAGTTGCCGTATTTTTTTTATTTTATATTACTTTATGTAATATATAATCTTTTTAATATTTATGGTTGTATCAGCACAATCATCTTCAACTGATCATGTCAGGCTGAACATCATATGATACTTGATACTCCAAGATTGATTAAGTTTGATGTTCTACCTCTATCTGCTTCTTAGCTCTCCCTCCCTCTCTCTCTCTCTCTCTCTCCCTCGCTCTCTCTCTCTCTCTCCCTCTCTCTCTCTCCCCCTCCCTCTCTCTCTCCCTCTCCCTCTCTCTCTCTCTCTCTCTCTCTCTCTCTCTTGATAACTATTTTTTCTTTCATGTTTTTGTCATTGCTGTTTCATTCCTCTGTTAAAATGTCAACGTTATTAAAATCGAATGTGAAGTAAATGTTTATACAGCGGTAGATCAAAGTATTTACGCATCAATAGTTCAGTCAGCTTTTACTTTTAAACAGTAGATTTAAATTGATAATCTTAATGTTCAGTATGTATTCTCTGAATACAACATTAGAGAACAACATACATTTTCATTTGATTGTAATAATGTTAAAAATATTAATGAAGAAACAGAATAACAAATAGCGTAAAATAAAAAAAGCAATGCGTTGAGGGAAGGAACCCAGGCCAGCTGCTTGGAAGGCAGCTATGCTAACCGCTAGGCCACCACCGCTTGACAAAGCAATTTTTATCAATAGAGAAAATATGGAACAACAAGAAATGAATGTTAATGTTCATCACTTTATCAGTCTTGAAGAATCACGTGATGTTTGACTTCGCGCATGATCAGCTGAGAATGATTGCGCTTATGAAATTGAAATTGTATTACTAGATACAATTTGTATTTTAATATTATCTTATTATAAATTCCATCAATATAAATTACCTTATTTTTTTATATTACTATTAAATATATATATACTTACGATAACCAAAATGTTGAAACACATATTCCTATCAAACAACGGAAAAATATCAACCAGAAATATGTAGGTGAAAACGTGGAGATAAAACCATAAAAGGCCATAAAAACACATCCCATAAATAAAATCTGTAAATAAATATATAGTGAAATATGGTTAACACGCTCATACATAAATAGATATTATATTTACGTAAATATATCAAAGATCTAATTTATAAAAGCCCATTTATAAGCATAAACTTATTGACTTTTTGCTCTTTGTGATTTACTAAAATAAGTGAGGGTTGCAGGTTCAAAAGCTAAACATGTTTACATTGATCCCAACTGAGAAATCTGTATTGAATAATACTGCTAAACTTAAGCTATTATAATAAAAATCATTTGATATTCAAGACATTGATCAAATGATACTCTGCTTATGATCATATTGGTTGAATAAACCAGGACTTCTCTGATCAACGATGTTAATCTGGTTCAACTCAGATAGTACTTTGGACAAGTGCTTATCCTGGTAATGCTGGATATAATAGGACGTTATTATTTTTTTGCTCTGCTAGGCTTAATTTGACATTACATGAAAGATTGAAGAGACACAAAAAATTTAGAAAAAATTATAATAAAATGCCTCTCAGATATAGTTAAATCAAGAATGTAATACTCGAAAAATAATTTATAATTATTTAGTAAAACAATTATATGATTTTTTTCTACAGTACAGGCTTTTCATACCTGTACTCCAAGATGTAATATATAGGGGGTTTCAACTCAGACTTTCACATGACTCTCAACTATCCATGCTATCTCATACTGGTGACACACTTGATCCCACAATCAAAAAGAGAAATAATCACCAATATAGGTATTTTCTGCTAAACCAGCACTTGTCAGTTGGTTCAGATTATCATCTCCACACATATGTACAATCAATGCTCAGATTGTATTAAGATAGCCAATCTTCATGCTTTAATGGACAGGCTTCGATCCATTCCACCTCACAACTCTTCAGACATCCATTTTATTGAAAATCTGACTGGAAATAAGATACCATTACTTGCAACAGCCACTCGCAAATAAGTATGATCTTTTCAACTTAAAATTAAAAACGTAGACAATAAAATAATAGTAATACAGTAAAGATGAATTTTACAATGACTAATGTGTGGATAACATGTATACTCACCTTCAGAACATGTTGGTCTATTATTCTATTTATATGACTTTTATATAAGCTTTTCTTTTTGAAATCTTTCATTACCTTATTTAATTGCAGTTCTCCATTGACTTTTATCCTTAACCAGATCTTTCCAATGAAAGAATCAATATTGCACTTTTGTAGGCTGTCTTTAAGCTAATCTTTGCAAGGAAAATATGATTTACCTCTTTCACAAATACCATGTTTTAAGTTTTTATTATACAACACTTTTTACAATGTTTTGTATATTCATCCTTTTTGCATGTTCAATTCAATAAAGATCTGATTTTGAAATAAGTAGAGTTTGCAGTGTCATATTTAATAAGTTAAATATTACATTGGTTGATTTTAATATGTGAATTTTTTCTACAGTACAGGCTTTTTCATTCTTGCACTCCAATATGTAATACATAGGGGTTTGAACTGAGACTTTCACACAACCCTAAACTATCAATGCTATCTCATACTGCTGACACATTTCATCACACACACATGTCGAAAAGATATACAATCACCAATATATGTATTTTGTGCTAAACCAACACTTGTCCATTGGTCCAGATTATCATCTCCACACACATATAAAAATTAATGCTCAGCTTATATTAAGATAGCCAATCTTCATACTTTAATGGACAGTTTTCAATCCACTCCACCCCACAACTCTATAACCATCCATTTCAATGAAAAACTGATGATGGGATGCTCAAATTCTACATTGGTGACAACCTTCTCATTCTACCCATGTTGAACACAAGTCACTCTGACCATTCATGTACAGGACATAATCCATTTACATACATATACAAGGAATGGGAAGACATTACAGCACTATATTTAATATATGAATTTTTCTACAATACAGGCTTTTTCATACCTGCACTTGAATATGTAATATATAGGGGGTTTGAACTCAGACTTCCAAACATTTTTCAACTATCCATGCTATCTCTTACTGCTGACACACTTAATCACACACATGTAAAAAGATAAACAATCACCAATATATGTATTTCATGCTAAACTAGTACTTGTCAGTTGGTCCAGATTATCATCTCCACACGCATATATACAATCAATGCTCAGCTTATGTTGAGATAGCAAATCTTCATACTTTAATGGACAGGCTTCAATCCACTCCACTCCACAACTCTTCATCCATCAACCTCCTATATATTACATATGGAGTGCAGGTATGAAAAAGCCTGTACTGTATAAAAAATTCATATATTAAATATAGTGCTGTAATGTCTGCCCATCCCTTGTATATGTATGTAATAGATTATGTTCTGTACATAAGGGGTCAGAGCAACTTATATTCAATATGAGTAGGATGAGAAGGTTGGCATCAATGTGGGCTTTCAGCATTCCAACATCAAGTTTTCTATGAAATAGATGGCTGAAGAGTTGTAGGATGGAGTGGGTTGAAGCCTGTCCATTAAAGTATGGAGATTAGCTATCTTAATATAAGCTGAGCATTATTGTATATATGTGTGGAGATGGTAATCTGAGCCAATTGATGAGTGCTGGTTTAGCATGAAATACGTATATTGATGATTGTTTATCTTTTTGACATTGTGTGATCAAGTGTGTTAGCAGTATAAAATAGCATGGATAGCCAAGGGTTGATTGATTGATTTTATAATCTTGCAATCACAGTTTTAAACTTTCATACAACATTCAAAATATTTTTTCTAATACCTTTATGTTATCTTGATGTAGAATCTAAGCCTCATTTTCATAGAATAAATCAGCTCTATATAGAACTAATTTAATTTAAATATCTAAATTATAATGATGAAAGATTTTTTTGTCTTTTTAAGTTATTAAAAGTATCAGCACATTGAAATATGTGCTATGCCTCAACATGTAATTCTACCTTTTAACTTTAAATGCCATAAGATATATTTAAATTTTAAAACAGTAGCAAACTCTCCATACAGTAACGCTACCTAGTGCAAACCATGGTAATCAGTAGATGCTAGAAGATTTGTGCATAAAATCCCTATCTAGAACAGCATATGGCTTGTACTGGGCAGAATTATTGCATGAAGTGTTTGCTACTTTGTAAACATAAAAAATGGTGATAGTGCAATTATATTCCCAATTTGATAATCATCAAATTAAAAATATTGCTGAAAATTTTTCTACTATTGAGATGGCTGATAAAATACATGTGTTTAATAAATAATGATTTGCTAAACCAAAGACTTTGTGTTTACATTCAAATACATTCTGTAAATCATCATGTGATGGTAATAATGGCCCAATCACCAGCATGCTGTAATTCATAAGCCAGGAATATGGAGTTCTTGTTTTTGCCTTTAATTGAATTGCAGTTTTTTCAGATTCAAAAGAACCTTAATGAGATTTTTCAAATATATAATTTAAAACAATGAACTGATTTGTTACTAAAAATTACTTTTACTTAACAAAAAAAACTACTAATTAAGAAAATTTATAAATACATGGTTATGAACTTGAATGCCTTTTAAATAAATATGTATCTTATATGAGAGTAATATGAAATGCTTAAAAGAAAGAATTAATATGGACGTAATAGAGAGATAGTTATAATGTTTTTATTCTCGTGAATGGTAAATTAAGAAAATTTTTGGTAAAATAAAATAATGATAGTAAATGATATATAAGTATGAAATTAAGTTACTATTGAAAACAATTTCTGAAAATAAACAAAGGAAGTTGCATTTTCAATTCCATATTTAATTAAGTCAATAAAAATTTCCTTGTAAACAAGTATTCAGTAATGTTATACAGTGAAATTGCAAACTATACTGTATTAATATATACAACTTCAATTATAAGCTATCCAAAAAATGTAAACAAATAAATAAAACAATGAAATTTACAAACTAAATTTTTAAGAATTTCAGTATGAAGGCCGCCATTTTGTTTTTGCAGTAAATATTATTGACAAGTCTCAAATGTAAATTTATATAGTTGTAAGCATATGTATAGTTTTTTTGGTAATACAGCATCAATTGATCCATGCCATAAGATGGTGCTGTTGCTATGCTAAAGCACATAAATATGCTGTTTACAAGTCCACCACATAGATCTTACAACCTGTAAACTGTTCAACCGCTAAAGATGTTGAAGTGCACCCATTACCCCAACATCTCTAGTATGTCGAACATTATTAGCGATGAGTATGCAAGACTCTCTATAGACATTACTCTTAACTATTGTACAGCATATGATGTGAAGGTGTCTTTAGTTTGAATGACCAAAAGTATATTATAACGTTTTTTGTTTTTTTTTTGGCTTGGGTGTATTTTTTTTTTAGTTTGGTTTGTAAAAATTGTAACGCTTTTCCAAACGCCCCTGGTTTCGTTGTCAGGTGTCAGAATTCAGGAAATGAGGAATATTAGTCACAATTTGGCAAAGTTCACGATCAAGTCGCGCACTTTCTGAGACTTTTTCGAGATCAAAACATTTCAATGGCAGATGATTGTCCGGCGTTTCGATTTGTAGATTTGCCTACTCCAGAAGCAGATGCGGTGGTGGTAGTTTAATGAGAAAATTAATTTTTGATGTAATTGTTGTTTTTTTTTTTAATAAATACACATTAAATGAACCCAAGAAAAATGAAATATATGAAAGTTGTTTAAAATAAAAAAAAAAAAGTTTCTTTAAAAAAAAAAGACCGTAATCAAAAGCAAAAAAAAAAAAAGTTACTTTAAAAAAAAAAAAAGACCCTAATCCAATTTTGTTAAACAACAATTTTTTTTTTAAAAAAAGGTTTTAAAAAACGTATGAAAAAAATCAATTTTGAATCAATTTATTTATTTAAAAAAAAAAAAAAATACGGTCCCAAAAAAAATCCAAACCCCCCCCCAAAAAAACACGATAACATTACAAAATAATAATAATCAAATCAGCTCGGTAACATTATATCTATTCGTTTTTCACTAGCAACAGCACCATCTTATGGAATGGATCAATCGATGCTGTATTATCTTCTTTTCTTTGCATTTTTTAAAGTTTAGACTCAAAAAATTATAATTATGAAAAATAACCCCATGATGGATCATAGTTTTATTCTTATTAGGAAAATTATCAAAATATTATACTCATTGCAAGATCACAATGATGAATTAAAAAGGAAAAGAAAGCAACTTTCAACACAATGTTTTTAAGATGATACTAATTCCACAAATAACATGTTTAATTCAAGATCTTTCAAACTTGATGAATCTTCAGATACACTATAAATTTTAGATTAAAAATATGGTACTTTATTTGTCATTTCATTAAAAAATAAAAATAAAAATGTAAGTTTTACTATTATTATTTCTAATGTATATAAATGATTATCCACACATAGAGAACACCAGAATGTGTGTATATACAATAAAAAAAATTATGCTAGATATTTGATATAAGATATATAGTTGTATTTATAAATGTAAAGCGGCTTTTTTAATTTATTATAAATAATTATATTATTTTTTAAAATTTTGATTATATTATAATCTTAATTTATAAATGCATACTATAAACAAAAACGCATCTTATATATATATATATAGTACTATCTTCTAGTGTATCTTCTTATATATATATATATAGTTGATAGTTTTTTGGCAACATCAAAGATTAAAGCTAATTTCTGTTTACATGGATATGATCTCTCATTTTTATTCTTTATTATAACAATCTAAGAAAATATTTAATTCAACATATATGTAATAAAGTCAGATATCACATGACTTATATATAGCTTGCACTTACAAATATGTAAAATTTACAGCATGCTAATTAGCTCTAAACTAGCTTTTTTTTTATTTATGATAAATGCTACTACAAGAGAAGACATTCAAATCATTTTTATCTTGGATTGTCCCCATCCCCAGACCGGTTTTGACCTATAGGTCTCTTCAGTGAGGAGTTGGGACATTAGATTCAAAAAACCAACTCAAGCAAAGCATTTATCTAAATGTTAATTGTTAGAAGAAGATCTGAAACTTTTAGACATCTCCTCACTGAAGAGCCCCATAGGTCGAAACCAGTCTGGGGATGGGGACAATTCCAAGATAAAAATGATTTGAATGCCTTCTCTTGTAGTACAATTTATCATAAATATAAAAAAAA
Source organism: Epiperipatus broadwayi (assembly GCA_028023455.1). Taxonomy (NCBI): domain Eukaryota; kingdom Metazoa; phylum Onychophora; class Udeonychophora; order Euonychophora; family Peripatidae; genus Epiperipatus; species Epiperipatus broadwayi. The sequence continues at coordinate 266,572 of JAQFVV010006405.1, forward strand.
GCTTGTTTAGAGCTAATTAGCATGCTCTAAATTATATATATATATATACTGTAATGTTTATTTATATGTGTTGCAAATATATTGGCATTTGGCAAAAGCTAAAAGAATAAAGGTAGATTTAGATTTTTTTTTGACTAATTTTTAAAAAAAAAAAAAATAATGTACAATGAAAGTTAAATTATTCTTTCGTTTTTTTTTTTATGTAATTAGAAATAAAAGTTAGAATTGGAGAGAACAAAAGACACAAATTACCAATCTAGATAAGAGAAAGTAAAAATATTTCAACTAATTAAAGATGGCAGAATTATGCTGAAAAAAAATAAAGACTTTGTAACATAAATTTTATAAAGAATATATAAGATTATCAATGTATATTTTGACAAACAAAAGATATGCACAGAAGTCTGTAAACTGGGCACCTAGTATAAAAGGCAGAGGTCAGTTTGAAGAATATCTTGTTCGTTGGTTTCTCTAGTTGGTCTTGGATAACAATAATATATCCAAGATCGCTCTACACTGAAGTAATTTGGCATGTCGGAGTGAACCGGAGCTTCTGTGGACATCATGCCTGAAGATGTACACCAGAAAAGCTTTCGTGACTGACTAGGAGAATGGACCACAAGAATAATCCAAGGCCATGAGCTCATTTTAACCCCAAAAAACTATGCATAGTTATCTACAACCAGCATGAAATCACTAAAACTTACCGGTAAGACTACTTATTCCTGGTAGTGACAAAATTAAGCGTTTGCAAGCAAGTCTTAAAATAATCCCAATATAGACATTAATTTTCTTATTAAAGAGACTTCCATTTAAATAATTTTATACAAGATCATGGAAATGAATTGTAATAAGTGAACATTATTAAATTACTTTATCCAACTGTTTTTTATAAATTGATTCATGTTCTCTCCAGTTTAGTTAATTCGTAATTTAATTTACAAATATTTTTAGTTTGTTGGAATAAAAGAGATTTTACATTTATCAACCTTTTTCATTGTGCGTTATTAATAATAGTTATTAATTATTATTAAATTTATTAATATTATTTTAGTGATGTTTAAATATATAATTTACCTTTTCCAATGTGTTTAATAAATTCCAGGAATAATAATATTTTAAAAAAATAATTCTCATTACGGTATGACGCAATATCGATTAGTTTAAAAGTATTTTCTTTTTTTTTATTTGAGACACGTGCTGGTGACAGATTTCAGCAGTCTCTTTAGAATAAAAGGACCTTGCGCCCATATTGAATAAATTAAAAGCTGATTTCGTCAATAGCATAATTCTCAACTATTAATAGGCCGAGTTGATCAGGAAATATAGCTATGTTTTTAGAATAGATATACAACTTTCTTCTTTTTTGTCATAGCTTGATCAACTCACGTGCAGTTTATATTAGCATGTAGAGGCCTAGCAAAATGGAAAACGTTATAATATATATGTTAAAACGAAGATTTTCATGGGTTAAATATGTAAAATACATATTTTGTGGGTTCATCCGTGTTAAAAACTTTTAATATTAATATACTGATGTTTCAACTTGGTCACACAAGCCATCCACAGAGTTATAAAAGGTAGAAAGATGGTTGTAGAGGCGCTACAATCACTGATTTGAATAAAACATTAAAATTCCACCAATAGCAAAAAATGTTAAATTTAGGAATGTTTTTTTTTTTAAAAAAAAAAAAAATTCCAAATAGGAGGAAGTTTGCATGTATCATCTCACTTATTGATACAATCTGGCCTTTTAAGTATCTCAATGGCTTCTCTAATTTTGCACTATTTGGAAAGATTTTTTTAAAAAACATTCCTAAATTTAACATTTTTGCTATTGGTGGAATTTTAACGTTTTATTCAAATCAGTGATTGTAGCGCCTCTACCAACCATCTTTCTACCTTTTATATCTCTGTGGATGGCTTGTGTGACCAAGTCAAAATGTCAGTATATTAATATTAAAAGTTTTTAACATGGATGAACCTGCAAAATATGTATTATATATATATAAAATAAGTATGCATGTTGAAAACTACTGTACTGTCCACTTACAATATAATAAAAAAATTTATTGTATTGTAATCAAAGCTTGTCAACAAAACTTTAGCTATTATACATGACATATGAACACCAGGAGAATTGAAATAAAATATAGCATATGTCATGGATCCACTGTGTAAATGTATTATTTTAAACAGTGTTATTTTATACATGTATATAATGCCAATATTTTTTTAACAATGCTAATAGCTCTTTAACAAGTTTAATGTAAATTAAAATCTAATCAGTCTTAACTTTAATATTTTTATAAAAAGGTCTTTGTGTGTATGTTATTATTCCACATATGGAGTCTACAGCCAGCTGAAGAATGATTGAGTTTAATAAATAATTGTTCCAGGGAAGATGATTGGCTGGTTATTTTACTGTGATGTCAAAGTTAGTGGAACTTTGTTATTGATGAATTTATTGGCTGATTTAATAAGTGTTTAATAGTTAGACCACAGTATGATGACTTCATGCTTTAATATATGTTTGTACATTACATTAAGATGCTAAGCAACCAACTCTGGCTGCTACAAACAATATGAGCCATGAACCAATTGTCTTGGAAGAGCTGATTGGCTAATTTTTTTAGATAATAAGAATTTATTACTAATGAATATATTGATTAGTGTGTTAAATTTTGTTAAGAGATAATTAATCTATACTATTATCAGTTTAGAGATATATACATTTGGTTTGTCCAGAAATTTTATAAGCAGATAAATAATTTTAGTCTATAAAATATGTAATGCTAATAATAAAACCTATTCATGGAACAAATAAATATAAATGTGTTACTAAGATAATTCATAAACTAAATTCTCAATCAGGTAAACAAACTTGTAAATAATTTTCACCTTTTGTTATATCAGTGTCAATCTATTTTGTCACCTTTTATCTAATAAAAAGAATTGACACTGTTATAACAAAAGATGCAATTATTTGATTCTACAAGAATCTAGTTTGTAAATTATCTTAGTAATTTATTCACACTTGTTTGATCTAAAAATAGGTTTATATTGGATTTTTGTTTACATTGTGTTGTGTAATTGACATAAATCAAGCTGCTATAATATTGTTGAAATAAATAAGGTTTTACTTCAATAATGTATTGTACCAATATTGAAATTGGCACATAAAAATTTATTTAAAAAAAAAAATTATTAAAATCTTTCGTAAAAGAAAAACCGTAAAATTAAATGTTGAAGAGTTTATTACAGTTTGTTTTCGAAAAGATAAGAGTCAAATAGTTTTCTATCATTAGTTTTTGAAATAAAAATTAGAAAATAATTGATTAAAAGGAGGGAGGGGGGTTTTGATTAGAAAAGTTAAACTAAAAGTTTTATAAAAGGAAGTAGAGTTTATTATTATTAGTTGAAATATAATTTAAAGTTTAAAAAAATACAAATCTCTTTTCATTCAAATTAAAGAAAAGTAATCTCAAAACTAGTTATATATGTGCGTATATATATGCGATTGTCAATAATAGAATAAATGTACACGTAATAAATATTATTATAAATAAATGAAAGTTAAAGATTTAAAAACACAGCGATGGCTATTAATTAAAATATAAAACAACACGTTCGCATGGCTATTATTAATTAAACGATCTTCCAAAACATGTTGTCAAAGGATTATCAATGGAATTTCAACAACAGATATTGCCGGAGGATATCGAAAAGAAAAACACTTCACATGTATAAACAGTAAAATTCTATCAGATAATCAGTTCAGTTCAGAAATTAATTGAGTCAGTTAAGTCAAGAGAGGACAATCAGTTGAGTTAAATGTATCAAGAAAGAAAATGCAGTGCTGAGCAGTTTTTGGGAACACACATTTCTCCACAGTCTGATGAAAACAGCAAGATCTGCCTGTGCAATAATGTCAGCATAACAACTTGGAAATCTCTGTCAATATCTAATTGTCTCCAATAGTAATAATCATGAATAATAAGGAAACTCATCAAGAAAATGTCCCAGCTGGCTGGAAATCAAGAAAATGTCCCAGCTGGCTGGAAATATTCTCACCTAAAGTAGTAACCAAATAAAACAAAGTTCTACATATCCATTCAAAATCCTAGGTAATAATATTTTATATTCTTATTTCTATAATAGCCATTGCATCGCATTAATTTGTAAAGCCTCCATAGAGAAGTAATTTGAACTCTATAAGCATGCATAAAATGAACTATTGATGTGCATGTTTGTGAATGCTATATGATTTTATGAACGTCAAACATTATTTATGCTTTTCCATAAGATATATATTATAGTGTGTTAATTTAAAATATGCGGGTGTTATATTAGAATTATAAAATGTTTAAAATTAGTAAATGTTAATTAAAATAAATGATCTTTAAAACTTAAGCTTTATTTGTCGGTCAATTCCTTTTACCAATCTCTCTTATCAATTCTTTCACCACTAATTATGTATAATCTGTTAGTGATTACAAGTAGCTGAGCTAGTCTATGGATAAAACTTAGGCGTTGAGTTAGTGGCCATTGTTCAAAGTGCATTATTTATTCATTCTTGAATAGATAGCTGGTGGCCGTGTTTATACACAAACAAAAAAAAAGTGCTTTGAACGTGGTGTTGAACTCAACAGCCGAGAAGCTTGTCCTGGAAATGTAATGCTAGTTATATATTTTATAGCTATCGTTTGGGCATATATACTCTCCAAGAATGTTCTTCTCTGCCTAAAAGACTGGTGTTTCGATAGACCCATATCGAACCCGGTACAGTATATAAATCTATAGTGCTTTGTGCTCAGATAATGAAGCTTTAAATTTAATTGTATATTAAGCTAAGCACTTTCAGAAGATATGTACTCCCATATCCATAGCTAGGTTTGAAATGAGAAAATATCTATAATGCATATATGCAAATATATGTAAATTTGAGTGCATCATTTACAACATTCATTTTCTTGAATGAAGAAGCAATCTTCTTTTTTGTTAATTGCTGCAGAATCACTTGCTATGTAGTAAGCCTTTTTAACATTGCATTTACATTGTTTCTCTCCAGATAAACAACATTTGCTGCTGATGGTTGAAAAACATGGGTGGTAGTTTTCTCATGTTTGGAGACCATTGAATTACCCAGTAGCTTGGTTTTGGTTCTATTATGTAAGTATTTGTGCTGGGATAATATGGTTGCAATATTTGTCTTGGTTTCACAATAATAGGTGGTGTGACAATTATTATGAGAGCAAAGCACGTATAGATTTATAATATTTTAAGCTTTTATTAAACTAATGAATATTTTGTATTAAGGTAACTCTCTTATAAGATTTGTGAGTTAGTTTTTTAAAAAAAGATAAGATCTGAATGAAGGCAGTAATAAACTACCAGCTAATATGCAAAGTTCTGAACTTTATTACTTATATATTAAACTTATTATAATATTTAAATATAAGTGGAATGTATGTACTAAACTTTAGATGTAATTAGAGAGGATTTGAAGACAGACTTTCAGGCCCTCTTTAGCTATGTTTCTCAACCAATACACATGATCACATATATGTAAAAAAGATAAATGATCTCCAATATAAATATTTCATGTTGAACCAGCACTCATCACTTGATCCAGATCATCATATCCCCCCACACACACACCCCACATATATATATATATATATATAATCACTGCTCAGTTTATATTAAGATAGCAAATCTTCAAGCTTTAATGAATAGGTTTCAATCTTCTTCACTTTTCATCCTCAGATTTTCAATGATATGGATGGCAGAAAAGTTGGAAAGTGTAGAAGATTGAAACCTGTCCATTAAAGTTTGATTTTCTATTTTAATATAAACTGAAAACTGATTATGTGTGTGTGTGTGATACAACGATCTGGACCAACTGATGAATGCTGATCAGCACGAAATACATATATTGAAGATCATTTATCTGTTTACATGTATGTGGTTATGCATATTTGTTATATAACATGTATTGGATAGCTAAAAGAACCAGGAGGGTCTGTGTTGAAGCCTGCTCTAATGAACTTACTATAATATATTTTGTTAGTTTCTATTTGACATTGGACAAATAAATTTAAATATTATTACTGTGATATATGAAAGTGGAACAAAGAACAAATTCTTTGGACAAAAACTAGCATTCTATATATAGTCTCAGACTAATAACTAAATTTATGGTAATTATCTTACTCTGATTATCAGTTGGCACAATGAACCAATAGATATTTATTTCCTTGTTCATTGAAACTGAATTTTCAAGATAATTTGGTTTAAAGATTGGGTTGCGGGTTCGCATCCCGGCCGATGCTATGACACTTTTAAAAAAAAAGAAAGATTGGATGAGTTCATTTAGATTGGATGCATCCACACCACTGTTAGAAATTTAAAACTATATAGTAATTATAGTTCTGAAATGTATAAACTTACAAAAGATATAAAAACTTTAAATTAAACATTGCTTACTGTATATGTAAATAATGGAAGTAAATCACTCTTCCCCAGGCTATGAATTCAAAGAAAGTCTAAATGCTTAACAAAGGTTGAAGAATAGAATGAATCTATTTATTCTTGTAGCTCCGATGTTAACGAGCATTCATTTATCAACATTGTTGGTAATTCAGAGTGAAATTAATTTATCAATCAGATGGAATATGACACTTAAGAGTTATTAAACTCATAATCAATTATGTAATTATAAATTAATTTAACGCACATTGATTAGTAAGTAATATTTACTAAGGCAATAAACCTAAAGCATGTGCGGTTGGAAATGCGAAGGTAGGGACCTCTACAGGTCTTAACCACAAGCTTACGCATTGGAAGAAAAGAGACAGTATCTCTCTTTTAACAACTTGATTGTTATAATTAAATAAGAGTTAATAAGTTAAATTAAACATAGCTCTATGTATATGTAAAAAAAGGAAATAAATCACCTTCAGCCCAGGCTGGAGGCAAAATAAAAGGGGAAACTTTGATTTTAATGGATAGACATCTTTATTTTAAATTTTATTTTAAAAAATTAAAGATTAACATGTGTTTGTGCAATATACATATATATCTAGTTTCTTATTCCTGTCTTTCACTGATGATAGCAAATAGCTTGAAATCATGATCTGAAAGTGGAATTAAAGTTAGAGATAGTGAATGCTTGCTCTGACATTTATGTAAACATACGCTTGATGGTGTTTTTGGTAGAACGCCATCTGTTGACATAAATACAAGCGTTAGCAAGTTTTTAACTTGTTTTTGGTTTTTCATAAATGTACCTTTAAGGTCTTTCTAGCAATGATATATATTGCAGAGGCTTCTACTATGTGGTGATACTGAACTGATATCAGACCCATATAGCTATCTGGCTTGCTACGCTGAGTTTGAAGGCATTATGTGTCTAAAAGATTCTCGCTTGCAAGCTGAATAGAAACTGTTTCATAAACGCTCAGAGTTTGTGTTTAGATCTAGTTTCTTATTTCTGTCTTTCACTGATGATAGCAAATAGCTTGAAATCATGACCTGAAAGTGGAATTAAAGTTAGAGATAGTGAATGCTTGCTCTGACGTTTATGTAAACATACGTTTGATGGTGTTTTTGGTAGAACGCCATCTGTTGACATAAGTGCAAGCATTAGCAAGTTTTTAACTTGTTTTTTGTTTTTCATATATATATATTGCAAATTATCAGGTAAAGATGAAACTTAATTTAAACTCTGAATCAACAAGGATATTTTTTAATTTCTTTTTACAGCAATTGATATAATAAATAAAATATTTTTTAGATTTAACTTGAAGACGTTTTATTTATATTATATAAAGTCAGTTTACAAATGCTGTGCTTCAAACAAACAATTTTTGAGAGCAACAATCTTTTAATAAATGTATAAATAAGTAGTAATCATTTCAGTATTAGATTAAAAATTATCATATTTTTTAAGTCGATGTATAAACTTTAATTAAACATCAAAAACATATTTTTATTATTCACATATGCATGACATACTTTTAAGTAAGTATTCAACTCTGGACATACCTAAAGTTATATATCTTTCAAAACCCATATGTATCCATTTTACATTTCAAAGGCATGCACGCATACACACATATATATAACAATCAACTCTTAAGCTATCACCAATCTCAACCTATAGTCAAGGCAATCTCCTTTAATAATAAAGGTGGCGCCACCTTTATCTATGATCTGATATATTTATATAGACAGTAAAGATTGCAACTCGACCAAAAAGTGTGAGATTAATAATCCAAAGAAGTTTAAACAAACCTCATTAATCAGGAAAATATAAACTGTTCCGAAAATAGACTAAAAAAAGTTCAATTATAATTTTCAGATTCTAAAAAGAAACTAATAATAAATAGTCAAAATAAGAGTCATATATCACATGACCCTATTCTCTTAAGCTTGTAAGTTATAAACAATGAGGATTGCCAATTCCTCAACAAGTTTTGTGATAAATGCTTTTCCAGAAAAAACATTTAAAATATCTCTGTCAGGAACTTCCCCCAAACCCCTGACCATGGTTTCATGCTTTGGCACTCCTAAGAGAGGTGCCAGGATAGGTTCAGATATTTATAACTTCCAAATTTCATATAAAGTATGTATTTACTTAGACAATAAAACCAATTACTCAAAGCTTTAATATATTTATAAATGTAGCTGATAACAATCAAGAGCTGTCAAATAAGCTCAACCTATTGTCAAGGCAATCGCCATTAATGAGGTTTGTTTAAACTTGTTTGCATTATTAATTTCCCACTCTAGATCAACTTTCAATCTTTAACAGTTATATAAATACATCAGATCATAGATAAAGGTGATATCACTTTTATTGTTAAAGGAGGTTGCCTTGACTACAGGTTGAGATTGTTGGTAACTAAAGGGTTGATTGTTATCATGTATATTTATTAACTTATTAAAGCCTTAAGTAGTTGATTTTAATTACATTTTGAATTACAAGTGTCAAATTAACTCAACCCACATCTTTGACATCATCCACTTTAGACGAATATAGTAATAATTATTATTAATCATTTGCTAAACTAGAGATTATCTCTAGCACAGATACAAACATTAAAAGTCAAATTAAAAATATTTTTATATTAAACTACTATTATAAAGTACTGAAAATTTTGAAATTATTATGATCGGAAGTCAAACTCCGATAATGCACTATTACTTTAAATATTATAAATCTCTGCACACTCATATGTCAGTAAGAGTTTAAAAAACTTAAGTAAATCACTTAAATTTAAAGTGCACTTCTATAAATACACCAACTTTCACTGAGCATACTAAATCAGAGTTTGAGTCTGTTGTGTGCCTGATGATATAATCAAATATTGAATTGTACAAATGTATATAACCTATCTCATGAGAAAGCCAGTGTCACATTTTTAATCACCTACAATGAGACAAACACAACTTGTACAATTCAAAATTTGATTATAACATCAGGCACACAATAGACTCAAGCACTGATTTAGCATGGTCAGTGAAAGTTGGTGTATTTATGGAAATGCACTCTAAACTTAAGTAATTCACTTAAGTTTTTTAGACTCTTATTGATGTGTGAGTGTGTGGAGATTTATAATATTTAAAGTAATAGCACATTATCGGAGTTTGACTTCCGATCATAATAATAATAAATATATTAAATAACCTCAATATTCTTTTAAATTCATATAAATAATGATGCACTAAAAGACAAATGATCCCCAACATGCATTTCATGCTTAATCAGCACTCATCAGTTGGCCCAGGTCACTATCTCTTATGTATATCTTAATTATATAAAAAACATTTATCTATGTTAAATAATTACATTTTGAATTACAAGTGTCAAATTAACTCAAACCACATCTTTGACACTATCCACTTTAGATAAATATGGTAATGACTAGTATTAATCATTTACCAAACTAGAGATTATCTCTAGAACAGATATAAATTTTAAAACTCAATTAAAGATTAATATATTTGATTTTTTTAAAATAAACATACAAACGCATGGAGTTATTTACATTTGTTTTTCCCACATATAATATTTTTTATAAATAAATATATTAAATATAAGTAAATATATACATTATATGGAATCTGGAAGTTATAAATGACTATTTATTAGTCTGCTTTCAGAATCCTAAAGTTATAATTGATTATATATTAGTCTATTTTCAGAACAGTTTATAATTGCCTGATTCTTTGCCTTATTAAACTCACACTCCTGTGTAAAATTATAATCTTTAACACCTATATAAATGTATAAGACAATAGATAAAGGAGGTACCATATTTATTGTTACAGTAAGTTGTCTTGACTATAGGTTGAAATTGTTATAATCTACATTTATAAACCTATCAAAGCCTTAAGTAATTGGTTTTATTGTCTTAGTATATATATATATAATCATTAAAACCAATCAATCCTTAGATAATCCCAATATCAATAACAATAAACAATCTCAAACCATTGTCAAGGCAACCTCTTTTTAATAATAAAACCCTATATATATATATAAATTCACAATCCATTTCCACTACAAATCATTTTGTTATAATTGTTTAGCAATAAGTAGACCTTTTATTTAATTATTGTTAAGAAATTTCAAACAGATAGCTTGTAGTTCAAATGAGTTATGGTTATTGAAATGTGAATGGCTATATTTCTTTATATATATATGCGTGTGTGTGTGTGTGTAAATTTATAAATATATATTTGAAAATACAGTAATTAAAAGTTTATAAAAATTATATGTATAACTGTAACTTAGAAGCGCTTTCCACTACCTTGTAGCTTTGTCAACCATCACTTTTAAAATGTCAGCCTTCCCATAATTCCATGTCAACTTTCCCATAATTCTGTGTTTGCTGCTTGCCTATTAATTAAATTCTTCTTGTGTTTATATATTAACATCGCCTCTTTAATTTTTTTTTTATTATTATTTCTTTCAGTTTCCAATATTTTTTACGTTATTATAATCAAAATCAAAACCATATATACATGATTTATTATGGTCATAAAAAACAGAAGCTCATAAATTATCACTGTTTTTAAAATTTTATTTTGTATTTTGAACCCTTTTAAATAACAATAAGTGTTTTTTTGTTCTTTTTTCAATGTGCACCTTGATTCACCTATATATCCATTGCTACACCTACATGTCCATTTGTAAATGTTACAATTTTTATTTGTGAATAAAATTTTATTTTTTGAATTGTTTATTAAAGTGATAGTTGGCAAAGCTACAAGGTAGTTGAAAGCGCTTCTAAGTTACGGTTATACATATAATTTTTATAAACTTTTAATTACTGTATTTTCAAATATTTATTTATAAATTTACGTATATTATTTCAAAGAAATGCAGACATTGATTTGTAATATATATATATATATATATATATATATATATATATGCATTGAAGTGAAGGTTATCACAGCTAAAAAATATATTATGTTATATAGTAACTTTCAGAAACCACCATATAAAATATCAAAATCTATATGATTACCAAACATTTTCAGTAAAATAACATTAGATATGACATGTTTTTACTGTTTCTAATTATTTTTGTCCAATTTTTTAGACATGTGTACTGTTCATGTAATTATACCTTTTCAAGTTGAAAACAAATCATATTTTTCCAAAATACTGATAGATATTTTAAGTTTATACATACTTGTTCTTGAAAACTACTGTTAATTATATATGAAATCAAAACGGAAGTAAATTATACTTTTCTATAATCTATAAAATCATCAGTAAACCATAAAAAGCAAACCAGAGCATCATTCATTTATGGTATCAATAAGCTTTGGTTTGTTTATTAATATCATATGCATAAAGAATAGACAAACTGGTCTGCTTTTTATAGTTTAATGGTATATTCATATCCCACAGTAACATAGTTTGATTCCATTTCAGATGTTATACTCTAAGCTATGCTTATGTATTGTAACAGTTCAGACCATGATGGCCCCACAAGTTTGGTGACAACAATTGAAACTATATGGACAATAGGTATTAATAAGAGACAATCTGAGGTTACAATGTACCACAATTGGGTAGCCATTTATACAATACATGACATTATAGCTAAATTATGAGATGTGAAAAGAATAAACAAAATATAAAATAAATATTGAAACAGTCAGCTCTATCTATCATCCTATTTCACCTACTATATTCTATAGTAGTATTTTATTTCTCTAGCTATATATCCAAGTTTGCATATATCAGGTTAAATTTAAACTTAATTATTATAATGATCATCTGTGTGCATATATTATAGCATACCTTGTTCAATGCTTATGTATATGTATAATAAATCAGTGTATGTGCACATATGTATTATTATTTATTAAATTAATGTAAACCTTGCTGTGTGTAACAGAAACCTACATATGTGCAGAAGGTAAATAATGCTATAGATTTAAAAGCATTATAAACTTTTTTTATTTTAAATTTTTTTATAACGTTAATATAGAAATTATATTATTTTGGCATATAAAGAGAAATTTTGGTTACATATGTTACATATAAAGTAAGATGTTTCTGGGTTTTAAATCTGTTTTAATAATAATAAAAAAAGATAATGTAATTAAAAATAATTTGTTTGCTGGATCTGCACCTAATTAGAGGTTAGAAGCAAAAATAAATTTTAAATTAGAATCAGGTTAATTAACCTGGGTCTATTACAAGGAAAAATCGATAACTCAGCAGGAATTCCTTGCTTTACTAAAAAAAATATGGCATGGGGGTGATAAACAAGTTGGGTGGTCAATGAAGAAGGGGGAAGAAAGAGAATATAAACTCACTTCAGCCATGATGAGGCATTTGAATTATAATTCTGCTTCAGACTACAATTCTACAGCATTCTGAGCTAAAAATTTGAAGTTTTAATTTTGACAAGTGTATTAAAATTTTATAATGGGAACTTTTGAGTAGTGGCAATAGATTTTCTATCTATCTTCCAAAGGTTGATCTACAAGATGTGGAGACATAAAAACCAGTAGTCCAGTTGCTGAGGAAATGAGGGTGGGAACCAAGATCAAGTGACTATGTAGTTAGCTGAGAAAGAAGTAGTGGTAACTGATTTCTGAATATCTTAATAAGTATTTTAAACTAAACCTAAACTCTTAAAGCTAGCTAAATTAATGTAAATAGCCACTTTGTTAAATTGGTTTATTTAACTCTCCAAATGTTAAGTTCTAAAACCAAAAATAAATGTAAATTTTGTTTTATCTTTTAATTTGTAAGACTTGTCTAATTTAACTTTAACTATGAGAAATTAAAGCAAAATTCTAATTTTCACTTACATGAATAAATAACTTATTAGTTATTATTTTGTCTTTCTTAAATTAAGTCTATGCTTATAATAGTTGAATTATGTCTTTGTTTATGCTATGTTTTATGCAAAACGGAGTTTGCTAATATTTAAAGTAATTAATGAGAAATGATTAGATGTTCTCATAATTGTTTAATGCTTTGTTTATTAACACACATACTAAACTCCTTCCTGAAAAGAGTAAAAATAAAATATTATTCTATATATGCAATTAAACCATTACAAATGCTTAAAGATAGATTTGCTTTAAATAAACTATTTCATTAGTATTTAGCAGACATGATAAAATACAGCATAATATTAGTATTTAATCTTTTAATGTTCCCCAAATATGCTGTAGCCCTCCTTAACTTTATATAAATGCCTATATAGTGTAACAGGCACACACACCATTACATTATTTCTTTTAAAAAATTAGACATTAAAAATAAAAGTTCACAAATAAAAACTTTTTTAAAAATTGAAAGTTAAAAGTCATTTAAACTTTATATATATAAAATCACACAGATGAAAAATTATTAAAAGAAAACTTTATTAAAGAAAAAGTTTTAAAACTAAATATTAAGAAAAAAAACTTGAAAGATTTAAAGATAAAAAGAATGTACAATAAATTAATTAATGCTATTGTAAAATGGAAATGATTATTTTAATTAGTTAAAAGTAAACTAGCCCTTGGGAATTTCAAACTGTATAAGTAAAGGTCATATAGGAGAGATAAAACAATGGGAACAGAATGGTGAATGAAAAAAATCCCTCAGGAAATGGACTTCAATGAAAAGACCATCACCATCATCATGACGTAATGCCCACTCAATCCAAAATTCTAATACAAAAGAAAAAGTTTGGAAATAAATTTTAGTGAAGAAAAAGCTGGGAGAGAAAAAGAGATGTGAAAAAGATGTGCTATATGTGTTGGTGCAGGGAGAGTTAAAGGAGAAGGGATTGGAAAGACACACTTCCAATTCCTTCAGTTAATTATAAAGAAAGTAAATGACATCGTCTTCCTATATCATGTACCCCAAGACACCAAGATCCAGCATTAAAATACCAGCCACAATAAAGGACCTCATGGGAATTAACACCTTACAAGTTGCAAGCAACTAGAAAGTATGGACTTTTCTTTTAAATCGTAAGAACTTTATGAACTCTAATAAGCTTTAACTATAATTCTAAAACTCCAGTATTTGAAAAGAATAAAAACTTTAATTCTAAAACTTGTTCCATATTTAATAGAAATAGAATCCTATCTGACCAATGTAAATTATTATTAAAACTTAATTTTATTTGATGTATTTTTTTTAAAATCATTTCCATTTTTTTTGTTCTTTTAAGTTTTATTATGATTTGTGTTTTTTCATTAAACTAAACTTAATAAATGCTAAACTTAAGTCAGGTGTGAATGGCTGCATAGATTTGTAAAGTTATATTAGTTTAATTAAGGGAGGATAAATCTTAGGTTATTTGTTTCATAGTTAAATTGGGTCAATGGATTGGATATATTCGTGTAATTAGTAAATGTAGTATGAGGTCCGCTATGTGCAGGATCACCTTATATGCTGCACTCGGGTGAAATAAGCCTTTCTTATTGACCATTGGATACAGACAGTATTCCCTGCTCCTTGGATTACCCCTTTGCCTATGGAATAGGATCGTAAGTCAGCAAAAAGAACCGCAATCCCTTCCTATGAAGTTTTTTTTATTGTTCTTCTTGCCAGACAAATGTAACATTCCTGTACTGGATGAGAGACAATTTCTTCAATTATAACCATGCTGTTCACATGTACATTCCTGACAGTATGGTATTTGTGCTGTTGTATTCATTGCTGCATTGAATATATCGATGTAGCAGATGGATTGACGTTAGTTTGACTGCGAACTTTTGGCCTAAGGTTAAATAAGGGATAGAATATTTTCTTTTCAAATGCAATCTCTGTAGTCTATTCATACTTGACACTTTAATAAAATATTAAATTCATCTGTGCAAATTTCAAAAACAAAGGTTAAAAATGTAAATTAAATGTTAAAACAAAAATTAGACTAAAATAATAATTCTAAATTACATATATGTTTAATAAATGTTTGTGTGTGTTATTACTGGCAGTGGCTTCTTTTATTTTATTTTTTTAATATTGAAAATATTTTTAAATAAAATTATATATTATAAATTTCTGCTGTTCCCTGAGCTAGTGGCATGGGCTGACGGTCAGAATAATATATATGTAAAAAAAGTTGGATCTTTAACAGCACGTATCTGCCTACTCTATAAATTTTCCAGGTTCAAATAACCTGATGGGCCCTGTATGGCAGATATGGTAAGACTTGATCTTTTTCTGACTGTTATAATAGATATTTTCACAGACTAGATCTATTATATTTCTTTAGTAGCATAATTGTAGATGCTATTTTATGAATTGGCTTATGATGGTTTCATGGAATAAAACTAATGATTTGCATCTTAATTTTAATTATGTAATGATGTATTCAGCAGGGTGAATGTGCTCTTAAGAAGCACATATGTGCCTTTAATTCTTACTGTTTCTTTATATATTGAATGGGCTTGGTTTACGGTCATCCCCTTTGGTTAGTTCAGACAGCTCTCTTTTTAAAATGGGCTTTAGTTTTAAGGGCACCCCATTATCTTTATTAGGACTGGAGCACAAGAATCCAGATATCTTGTAAGCTGTTCCAATCATCTGAACTAAACGTCTCATGTTCACAGCAAATAGTATGATCCAAGGAAACCGATTGCCCAGTAATGAATCCCATGATCAAGCATGCATTCGAAATGCACAGACTCAGATTATGTATAAATGCCATAGTATCTGAAGTCATGCTACTAACCACCAGTTCATCCCTCCATAATAATATGTCAGCATTGATCTGAACTCGAATCTAGTTTCGTAAGTTTATTATAATAAATAAAATTAAAAGTGTGTGAGGTGCTTGAAAGGGAATCTATAAAGAGTGCACAAATATTAAACACTAAGAATTTTTGAGGTGGTTACCTCATATTCATAGCAATATTGAGCAGTGCAGAACAGAAAGATAATGGTGATATGCAAAATATGTGCAAATTATTTAGATAGCCCAGCATTTGGAGATGTCAAGCAGGCATCACATCTATTGATAGAGTTATTACATATCTATTGATAGATTTATTATTACAGTAATGAAGTATATCTTCCTAATTTTCTGTTTGTTGTCATTTTCCTCATTGCTAACTATCTTGGGGTTAGAAGGTTCCAATATATGGCCCGTCTTCTTAGAATGTTCCCAAAATGTTGATGAATTATCATTATTTTTCTTTGCTCTATTATAAGTGTATCTATTGTTGAGTGGTCCTGTTGGTTATGTCAGCTTTGGTCTCACCCTAATAAATGGCATGGCATCTGGGTTGAGGGCATGAGATGCTATAAACTAGGTCTGAGAGGGATTGATTTTATCTTTATAATTATTGATAAGCTGATTGGTACAGGGATGCATATGAAAGCTGATTTTAAATTTGTTAGACAATACTTTAATCAGTTGTTTGGAGATTTTAGGTATGTGTGGGAGAGTAATATATGGAAGAGTAAGATCTTTATTATTGATTATATTTTTCTTATGCAATTGTTTAATTTAGTGATTGATGGTATTGAGTTAGAAGCCTACTTGTAGTAAATCTTTAGTGTAGAGATATATGTTGTCTTTTCTATCCGATTCAAATTTGTATAATTGTATATATCTATATTTATTTTAATTTTAAAATAATGTAAATGGCATATGTATACCGTTACAATATATATATATATATAACAAGAAGAGATCGAAAATGCAATGTATGGGTAAAAGAACAAACAGGTGTTACAGACCTCACTGAAAAAATTAAAAGATTGAAATGGAGTTGGGGTGGACATATTGCTAGAAGAGATGATAATAGATGGACAATTGAAATCTTAAACTGGATTCCAAGAGATTTTAAAAGACCCAGAAAGAGATCACATGTGAGATGGATGGATGAAATAAGAAAGTGTGCAGGGGTGATGTGGAGAAGAAAAGCTAAAGATTGGAGAAGATGGATTAAACTTGGAGAGATCTTCATCCCACAGTGGAGTGATAATGGTTGATGAAATATATATATATATATATATATATATATATATATATATATATATATATAAAGATCGGAGAGATATATATATATATATATCCGAAGAGCAAAGCTCTTTAGCAAAACACATGCTTAATAAGAGAGATTATTCTGACTTTTTGAGTTGGTAAATGTTTATAATATTATAGTTAAAATGAAAGAGGCACTTATAAAACAAAAAAACTGCAGTTTAATATTTGTTTATTCTTCTCAAAAATGTCAACGTCAATAAAAACTAATCCCTACTTTTCTGGGAGTGATATTATGAAAGGTATCCTCTCTAAACCTTGACAGCATTATCCAAACTGTATCTATAAGACCAACTTACCTGATGTGTGAAAGTGACATTGAAATGCATACATAGAGAGAATAGTCAAATTTCTGGGCTGGAGGAAAGATGCGATACAGTAGAGATTATATAATAAGATGATTGATAAAAACAAAAAAAATTGAAAATCTATATCTACCATGCAATAGTTGTTCATCCTTTCTCAGGATATTAAAAAAGAATAGAAACTAATAGCTGTCACATAAATAAGGACATTTAAGCATTTGATATTATTAGTTAACTTATGTGTTTATGTGTTTTGTGAAATGTATGTATAGTTAGAGAGGATGGTCTGACTTTCTGTGCTGAAGGTTGGTTTTGATATGGTGATGTTGAGATTAAAGAGGCACTGATAAAAATCAAAAAATTAAATATACATATAAAGCAAGCAAGATAATAGTAGAAAACTCTCCATACATTATTGCCACACAATGCAAGCCTCTGTAATGGCACTACTGTATGAAGAGTTTGAACAGCTTGTGCAAGCATATGACACGGTGATCATGAGATGTTTTGATGGTTTTAAAGTGAGCAGAAGAGAATCGAGAAATTTATACTTACTGGCCATCTTCCATATTGGTCACTTAAATAACCCCAAATAAAACCAAACATCATTCCAATTGAACTCACCTAAAATAAATATACAAACATTATATAATTAGATTATTTAAATTTATATTTATCCACAAGAAGACAAGTATATATATATATTATTATTATTTATTATTATTATTATTATTATTCGATGTCTGTATTTTTTTTCAAAGCAGTATATGTAATTATATAACTGAATATTTGTAAATACAATAATTAAATAATTAAAAATTTTATCCACTAAGGATAATCGAAAGCGCTCCTAAGTAGATATAAGTTTTTAATTTGACAAAGATTACTAGGATAATCAAAAGCGCTCCTAAGTAGGTAAAATTTTTAATTATTGTATTTACAAATATTCAGCGTGTGTGAGCGTGTGTGATTAAGTGACTATAGAGTTATGCCTTATAATATTATTGTGCATAAAGGCACTTAAGAACGTTTTATTACATAATTCTGCAAATATTCAAGTGTTTTATGTAATAGCCAAATTCTGAAAAATGGAATTCTCATTAAACTGCTGTAGTGATCTTTCTATTATCATAGTTTACAAATCAGAATTTGATTATTATATATACTGTAAGATTTTATATGTTATTTTAACAATGAGTTAACAGATGGTACTTATAGGCACTCAGTTCATAATAATATGCAATTGTGTATGTGATGTAACGTATAATTCCCTCTTCTACGAATCAAAATTGAAATCTTCGTCCTGATGTTATTTCATTTCATAATATTTTCCAAACAACTTTCAAGATTTCTTTTACTCTATTTTTTCTTAATACCATTTAATCTTCAACTCCAATGTATATTTCAATATCCCGCAGTAATGCATATCTTCATCTCATTTGCTATTTTATCTCTTCAATCAATCAAATCACTAATGTTAGCATTATCTTTATTTTTCATTCTTGCTTTATTTTCCAGCATAACCTTTTTGATTTTTTTTTAATTTTATACCTATTTAATATGCTTTTTGATTTAATCTTAATGTGTAACTCAGTCTCTTACCTCCTTCTCTTCTTGTTTTCATTAAAAACATATGGATTAACCAACGATTTTATGCCTAAAAGAATTTGATATCTACCCCATTGGTGACCATTTCATATTACAACCAATTTTTTTTAATTTCATAGTTAACACTTTAATTCTTATGCAATTAATTCATCCTATTACTGACAAAAGTAGAGATCCTTATACCAACCAATAATAGATGGTTATGGACCATCTATCAAAATCAAACTCTAAGCCTGCTTATGATCTGAAAAAATTTTAAAGTTCAGCTATGCTAGATTTCAATCATGAGTCACAGATAGATAGGAAAATGGGCTACAAAGTCCCATTAATAAATAATTTATATTTTACTTTCCATAATAAATATCCTGCTCTTTTTTTTATAATCACATATTTCATAATTATATTTGTCCAATCTACTATTAATTATTCTTCCACAATTTATATTTTTTATTTTTTACATTACTTCATTTTTTTAAAGAAAAGACTAATTCTCCACGTTTTAGTATATATATTTACTCTTAGTGTTTTCTTTTTATATAACTACAGTATATACTTACACCAATTTTTTTCATATTTTCTTTTCGTTATATTACTTTTCTATCCTAATCTCTTTAATTATCTATCTCTAGATTTTTTTGGATTCTTCAAAAGATCATTTTTAATCTACTTTTACCAGAGAGTAAAAAAGTCACACGACCCTTTTAGGTTAGTTTTTTTTATAATATATTAATCTATAAGAAGAATGTATTTTTATATAAACTGAATCACTTATTTCATCGCTACCATTTTTAATCCTTATTCATCCACTTCAGGATAAAAGTTCTTCAAGTGTAATCCAGTTATTCCAATTCCAAGCTTTTCTTCTCCATTATGCACCAGCAAACTTTCTTATTTTACCCATCGATCTCACATAAGGTCTCTATACTTCTCCAAACTAAATAGATTAATTAATAATTCTAAAAATCCTATTTTAAAAAAAAACAAAAGCTTAATATTACATATTGATGTAAAAAAAATCCTACTTTGATAAATAAAGATGTACAAAAAGTTTAAATAAATATCAGCTATTCTATACTGGCATAAAAAATGTTACAAATAATCAGTGTAATATTCTCATAAGAATATGACATAAAAAAGACATTATAGAAAAGTCAAGAATTAAAGAGACAATTTTTATAAGTCAATTTTAAAAGACTATCATTAATAGACAATCTGTTATATTTATTGATCTACGAGTTCTTACAATGATGTCTGTTTCTTGACTGCATATGTTAAGTTGATAATATAAATTTTATATTATTACTGTTTATTTTTGCCATTATTACAATTTAAAACTGTAACATGTTTTTAGCAAGTAATTTATTATTTTACACACACACACACACACACACATATATATATATATTGTCTATACTAATCTTAAGGTCAGCATGGATATGACAATAATATTGGCATCAACAAAGGCTTTGAGCATTTCATTCTCAGATTTTCAATGAAGTGGATGGCTAGGGAGTTGAAGAGTGAAGAGGATTGAAGCTTGTCCATTAAAATTTAAATATTTTCTGTCTTAATATAAACCAAGGACTGATTGTATATGTGTTGAAGATGGTGATCTGGGTCAATGATGAGTGTTGGTTCAGCATATCTTTTACACATGTATGTGGTCATGTGTATCAGTTGTGTAAAATAGATTAAGTAGCTGTAGGAAGTTTGAAAATTTGTGTTCAAGTCCATATCTTGAAACTGGTCTGAGGATGGTGACAATCACAGATAACGATTTGAATGCTTTCTCTTATAGAATTTATCATAAAAAATAATAATAAAATAAGCTTGTTTAGAAATATTGGCATTCTCTTTATTATATATATATTGTGCCCTTTTGATTAGGTCCAAATAGGTTTACTAAGTCAATTTTTGAAAAATTTTAAATTAAGGGTAAATTTAAATAGTATAAATGCTATATAATGTTGATAAGATTTTTAAAACTTTGTTAAAATAAAGTTGAGAGTTAAAAAACTGTAAAAAGCTATGTTTAAATGCTAAACATATAAAATAAAGTTAAATATTATAATTTTTGTATGGTTGGGAAAACTGGCCATAATGAAATAATATAATAAAAGTTCTACTAAACAAACTGCTAAAAGTTATTTTTAAAATAATGGCTTAAAATTACATAAGCTAATGTATTTTAAATAAAAATTAGATTTAATATTTGTGTTATAAATTATTTATTAAAAGTATAATATTTTATGGTATACAAATGTATTTAATTTGTTATTGCTTAAATAATTTCAAAATTTTTTTTATTCCAAATTGTATCATTATATTTTATTATTGTTTTTAATGTAATATTTTGTAATAAAATATTTAACATATTTATGTTTTCAGACAGTAATTATAAAAATTGAAACATATTGTCTGGTGTTTAAAAGTCATGTGATCAGCAAATACACATACTTTTGTGCTTACAAGATTTTTAAAGAAAGTTTCAAACATAAATTTAAAATTGTTTTTAAAAATTGAAACATTTGTGTTCATAAAATAAAAGTAAATGTTAAGAAATTTATTTAATTGAATAGCTTTAAAATAAGTATAGTTAGCAAAGTGAAATTTTAAAAATAGATACATTAAAATTAAAATATTTGATAAATTAATAAAGTATTATTTTAAAATGTTATTTTAAAGTGTTTAATTTGTTTAAATAAAATTGTAAAATTATTTAGAATTAAATTGTGTAATAGTATTTCATTTTTTAATATGAGTCATGAATTTTATTTCTAAATTTTAATCACATAAAATTGGCAAATATGTAAATTAGATCATAAGTTGAAGATTAGATAACCAATCAAACTGTCAGTTCAATTTGGTATAAAAGTAGATGCTCTCATTTTTTGGGCTTGCTTAATAACTGAATAACTCTCTTAATAACTTAATAACTTGTTAACTTATTATCAATATTAACATATATCAACATCAAAGTATTACTTAGTTTACTTCTTAATATTATTATTTTTAAAGAAAAGTTTTTGAAGGATTAATATTTTACTAAGTCAAAGTAATAATGCAGCCCTAAATTTTAAAAAAATTCTCTACTGGTTTTTTATTGAAGCTTAAGCCAACTTCACGGTAAAATATGGATTTAATACCAATGATAATGTATTCAAAAGAATTAACAATAAGAGCACAATTGATAAAGGAAAGTATAATTTTAAATATATTATGGAAAAATTTATATCATTATTTATTTTTAACACATTGGCAAGAATGTTGAGTAGAAATATTATTTTTTGAAGGACTAGCATTTTTATGCATTATATTTTAAAGATAAATAACTTTACTTGGAGAACAAAAAGTTATATGGAAAAAACTTAAATTTTAATATTTTTGAAAAAGTTGAAAACGAATATTAATATTGAACTTAGAATAAAAAGATACCATTTATACTTACATTAGTAACTATGTATATATTTTTTTAGAAAAAAAGTTGCAGTGAATATTTTTTTAAAATATTGACTTAAAAAAGTTTATTATCAACCTCTCTTGAAAAATGATTATAAAGATAAAAACCAACATTATTATGGATATGTTTTATGACAGTCATTATTAAAAAATACTGTAAATTATCTAATATTATAAAAACTGGTTTTTTTTTTAATTATTCATCAGAAAAACGAGATAAATGGATAATTAAAGAAATAAATATCCTGACTGTAGAAATATACCTTTATAAAAGACTATATATCTGAAGTAATATAAAATAATATTTTGAATAGAATATGAAAATATGTATTTTTCATAAATATATGTGTTAAGTTATATTGCCAACACTGATGCATCTAAAAGCCGTTAGGAGCCAAGTGAATGGGAAAAAACTCTGGGGACTATTTATAAAATCTTTTCAAATGATCACTTCAATAATTGTTATTCTGGGAAGCTATAGACAATAGACTGTATTTTAATAGATTTTCATAACATGTTTAATAATTATTCTTCAAAATATTTTTGGATTCAAAAGTCGACTTCATATTTATTTATTATTTTTTATATTCATGAGCAACCATGCCAGGAGGAGAAAAAGGTTTGTTCTAAAGTATTTGGACAGTAGCATCGCTAAGCAACAAGCAGCAGGGAACTTCTATGAAAATATTAGAAGAAACTTTTTTAAAATTGAACTTTATTGAGAGTTGGAGTTTTAGTAACTATAGTTTTTATTATCATTTCACATACTAATTGTAGTATTAAGTTTTATTAGTGTTAGAGTAGAAAAATTACACTTAAATATTTTTATTTAATCTAACATGATTAATATTGTAAAGAATATTTTAATATTTTGTAAAG
Organism: Epiperipatus broadwayi; assembly: GCA_028023455.1. NCBI lineage: Eukaryota > Metazoa > Onychophora > Udeonychophora > Euonychophora > Peripatidae > Epiperipatus > Epiperipatus broadwayi. The sequence goes on from JAQFVV010006405.1 coordinate 290,360, forward strand.
CTTTTTTTCATAAATATTTTTAAGGTATAATAGTGATGCTGAATGACTTTTATTATTAATTAATGTTTTCTTATGTTAAATATTGGACTAGAAAATCTCTAAGAGTGACTGACAAGAGTAGTGTCACTAGATAAATCATATAAAATATATTAATTTTATATGATGTATATTTTATTGTTATTTTCTATAATTTCTTGGAATATTTTTTTTGATATTGCTTTGCCATATGAACGTATGAACATGTGTGTGTGCGTGTTAATTACACATAAAACTTTGTTATTATTCTAAAGACATAAGCCATAATTTTTAGAAATACATGCATACATTTTCTTTTATATTACCAATGTAATATAATTTATTGATACTCATAAATTTTTATATGATTCTTTAATGAATGATCCCTATTTTTGGAAATATTTTGAATATTGATTTTAATATCTTAATGCAAAATCATTTGTATTTTTATTGTTGAGTTTTATAAAAGTGAATGAACCTTTTCTTGTAGTAGTTTTGGATTGTTAAAGTCATATATGATTTTTGTTTATTATTTGGAGTAATGCTAGTAATTTTGTGATGTAGGTTGTTAAATCTATTATGAAGTTTTAATTGATAGTGATATTGGGAGTATTGTAAAGAAACTTCTGGATGATTATGAGAACAGGAAAGTAACCTATATGGCATCTTAGTAGTTTATGCAAGTACAGATAACATAGCCCTGTGTCTTGTATATATTTTCCATGCACAGTGTTTTCTTGATATTATGTATTTTAAAATGTTCAAATGAGTGCTGAATAAATAGCCTGGGGCATTATTATTATATTTGAGGTTATTAGACAGAGAAGTCATACCTCTTCGTTGACACTGTATCCATGTAGATTATCCCATATATTTTATACTATTGAGTCTTTACTCTAGTTAGTTCTTCATGCCTTTGCATTACATCGCTATCTTAATTTCAACAGTTATTGCATCTTATAGCATTGTATTTTATGAAAGAAAATAATGAATAATTTGGAATTATAGTATATCATTATTTTGAAAGAAGATTAGTTTGTTTTTTTGTTTTGGTTTAGGTTAAGGTCAAATACAAATGGGATTGAATGTAAATGCTAACAGTGAATAATAAAGAATCATAGATATTTTTCATATTTTTATTAAACTATTTTTTTAAATAAAAGAGATGATAATTATTCATGAGATTTTTGAATAATTTTGATATTTTGATTTTACATGTTAATGCATATTTTTAAAAAATAAAACATCCAAAATGAACAACATAAAATAGAATGAGTGCTTGTATTTTATGAATATTATTTTATATTTTAAACATACATGCGACACACATATAAGAATTTTTATTTAGAAAGTAATACCAAGCAAAATATGTAAAAGAACACCAATATTATTATTTTATTAAAGTCAGTGTTATATATAGAATGAACCAAGATAAATATTTAAAATAACACTAGCACTATCATATTAGATAAGTTTGATTGATTTATTGTAAAAATATTGGAACATATCTTAAAGATGAATATTATTTAAGTATTTCATTTTTTCTATTTTTCGTGTACCCTCACGAAAACCATATGCTCTAGCTATTTTAATTAATGGATATTTTTTTTATTAAATTGTAAATGTATTCTTAAATTAGTATTATATTTTAAATAGATGTCCTATAAAAAGTATATAAGTCGGAGTAAAGGCTTATTTACTTGTTGATTTATTATTTTTGATGTGAAAGTATGTAACTTAATATTATTTTCATTAGTTTTATATTTAAGCATCACATGATCACATTTCCTATACTAGCACATTAATTGTTGATAAACAGAGCAAAATTCTTCATACAGTAATGCCACCTGTGCTAAACAAAGTAATCAATGGATGCCAGAAGGCTTGTGCATAAAATCTCTATCTAATGCCTACTCATCCAATATCCCCAGACTAGTTTCTGGCTTGTGGCCTTCGTCAGTGAGGAGCTTTGGATCTGAGAGCCAAGATGCAGGGCTCTCAGATCCAAAGCTCCTCACTGACGAAGGCCACAAGCCAGAAACTAGTCTGGGGATATTGGATGAGTAGGCATTAGATAGGGATTTTATGCAGGGCTCTCAGATCCAAAGCTCCTCACTGACGAAGGCCACAAGCCAGAAACTAGTCTGGGGATATTGGATGAGTAGGCATTAGATAGGGATTTTATGCAGGGCTCTCAGATCCAAAGCTCCTCACTGACGAAGGCCACAAGCCAGAAACTAGTCTGGGGATATTGGATGAGTAGGCATTAGATAGGGATTTTATGCACAAGCCTTCTGGCCTCCATTGATTACTCTGTTTAGCACAGGTGGCATTACTGTATGGAGAGTTTTGCTCTGTTTAGTTTTATATTTGTTAGGTTTTATTAAACACAATCGTAAATAGTGTATATAGTTTGTTAAATGTATAGGATAATAAAATTTGTTAAACCTGTTTTTATAAAACTTTGTGTTATGTTGATTTATTCACCATCACAAATATATGATTGACAGATACCAGAATAGACATAATATTTGCACAGTACAGATATAATTATTTACTTAAGAAATCACAATGATTCGAAATATAATATATTTGAGAAATTTATTTTTGCATTAATATTATTATTATGGCCATAATTAATTGCACATCTTATTGCATATAATTTTAATGCTGTTTATGGCCACATATTTTTCAGATTGTATCAGATTATACCACATATATTCTATTTAAGATGCCACATGAGAAATAAAAGAATTATATTACTTATTATTGTTATCATTATTGTTAGTTACCATAGTATTAAACAGTGGATAAGATTAATAATTATTTAATGAGGAATAAGATTATTATTTATTATTATTGTTATTATTATAAGTTAGGTGTAGTTGAGGATGATACAAAATCCCTTATCATAACGTGACTACGGGAGATTATAAATTGATTAGAGTTATTTTTAAAGCACCTGAGATTATTATAATTGTATTGTTTTAATAAAGAGATTAGAATTTATTTAGTAATATTATATTAAATTGATTGTATTATTTTAAAGTCTTAAGAATGATATGAATTTATTATTATTATTAAAATATTAATTAATGGTAAAAGTAACCAAATGGATCGAGAATGTTGAAGTAAAGATGTTATTAATATTCTCGTCAGTAGCGTATATTTATTATGCTACATGAGTGTTGACTTCGATTGATAGAGCTGATATGCTATTGTTCTCATATTTCTTAATATGAAATATAATATTTTTTGCTTGGCGGATGAGATTCATTAATTATTAAATATTTTACTCGTTTTGCTGCTACATATATTTACGTAGAATTAAAATGGTATCATGGTGAAACCAGCACATCTTCGTTTATAGGGTAGAGCAGTAGTGAAGCCTAAGCTGAGGCCAGGTTAGCACATAAGTCCCCCGCCACTCCTGAACAAAAATGTTCCTTTCATTCGCAACATGATGATCGGTCCCAGGGTACCGGCGTTTGCCGCAAGAACCCTTGAGTTATTCATCCATCCGTAGAGCGACTTTTCTTATTATCATTTACCTGTGCTATAGCTCATTGGTAAAGTCTTATGCAGTCAACTCTACCTCCTTTACATATCACTTTCAGCATTGATCTGAAAATTCTCTTGAAAGCCAGGTTCAATCTAGAGTTATTTGAGCTGGTTTATATACTCGTCTTTAATATAATATTTGTAATAATAAGTTTGATCAAGGCTGAGTATGATGATTTACCTATAATAGCTACAAGCTAATAGGAAGTGGCATAACTATATTTATAGACATAACGTAGTGATTATGTTTGTATTATTTGGAATTAATTTCATAAGATGAGAATCTGTTAAACTTATCTGTTATAAACTCTTAAGTATTGCTTGCGTATGTATAAATTAATCTGTACAAAGAAAGTTTATCTCTCATTCATATGCTGGGAAATTTTATTTCTAGGTTAAATTAATTTATGATTTACTATTGTAATAAATATATAATTAAGCTAATCTATTTTGTTCTTAGTTTCATTTATTCAATCCAATTCTAATTAGGGATCATATTTATTTATAAATCTATGCATTAATAAGTTTTTGTTAGAAATAGTATTAGTTGTTAAATAGTAGCGTTTTATAACTTTGAGTCTTATTGTTTCACCCTGACCTGGCCGCGAATGAAATTGTATACTACGTGTAACTTTAAGTGTGGTCGTTCGTAGGGTCTTGAGTCTTGGAGTACTGGCAACTCGTTCTTGAGTCTTGGAGTACTGGCAAACGAGTTGAAGGGTGGTTGAATTCGGAATGTCACAATCCTGGTCTCGTCAGCTTTGGTCTCTATCTGGTTTCTAGATTCTGTTACACAAATGTATAAAGCTTGACAGGTACAATATATATATATATATATATATATCAACTAAGTTGAAATAATTTTCAAACCTATTTTGTTTGATCACTATACAACATGAAAAAACTAACCAATCACTTTGCAGATTGCATGTATTTCATGTCAACTATCCTCATTATATGCAGGGAAGCACTAATTTATTACATAAATACAATATTTTTATATAAGAATATAAATGCATTTGACATAATACTAAATCATCAATAACAAGAGCTTTAGATACAATCATTCATGTCATTTCTATATGAACATCCCATACCAACTCTCTGCAGGATTATAGACTGCATGTGCATTGTTTTAAGAGATGATTACTGTATGTATATAGAAGATTTGAGGCCTTGTGACACTAATATAAATTCCATCTGTCCTGAAAAAAATTGGTCACTTTTCTAAGATATGGCTATCAAGCTAAGAAAGTTTACAATGCTGCTTTTGGAAGATCAAATCAATCTATTTTCTTCAAATATATGCACAATATGGATGCATTCATATGTGTGGAATGTAGATTGTAAATGTCGCACATGGTCTGTATGTATTTACAATTAAGCTTTATCAACATGTATTTGACATTAATCTAAAAAAGGCATATGTGTTTTAATATAAAGTTATTTAGAATTTGAAAATGAACATTCATTCTTGAAATAAAACATAAGCAAAAAAACAATGTTAAACATTGCTTTGTTATCATTATTATATTTGCAGACTTTTCCCATTTATTTATTAAATTAAGTCTATAGTAATAGCATTAATAGTAGTAGTAGTAGTAGTAGTAGTAGTAGTAGTAGTAGTAGTAGTAGTAGTAGTAGTAGTAGTAGTAGTTTAGAGTCCACTAGGTGGCGCTTTTCTTAGTAAGTCAAGTGTTACATCAGCTCATTTTTGAAGAAGAAATTTTCATAGTTTAACTGCGAATTGGATAGCAAAACCTATACCATTGAATAGAGGAAGTTTTTCTACTCAAGGTAAGCTCATTGAGAGCAAATGTCTTATAAAATTGGTGAAAGTATAAGGGATTTTCTAAATATATGTTAAATAATAATTCAAATAGTTCAAGAAAATATTTATTTCTAGATAATTCTAATATTAATTTTAATCTTAATAAGGATTCAATGGAAGGAATTTCTAAAAAAAGTTCTAAATCCTTATCAGATTGTCAAAGGATAAGTAAATCCAATTTTACTGAAATTCAAACAATGAAAAAATCTTTAAATTTAGAAAGCTCCAGGCTATCTGAAGATCTTATCTCAAAAAGAAATGAGATTACAAATAAAAATAGCTATGCAAATATTTTTTTAAAAAAATACAGATAAAGAAGACAATTTATTACAAGTTAATGAAGAAAATATAACTGATTTTTTTAATTTTGATGATGATGAAATTAATGAAGCAAATTCAGAATCTACAATACTTAATAATGCATTAAAACCTGAAGAATATCAAGATATAGTAAATAAGTTCAATCTAACAATCCCCCCAATCATTTTTAAATCATTTCAAAAATTTACAAATGAAAAAACACTCATTTTATGTATGACAGACTTAAATATTTCTATAATGAAATTCCCCATAGATGAGTTTTATGAGTTTCTCTCAGAAAAAAACTTGTGAAGAATGATTTACAAAGTGTTATACCATCCTAATAATAGATACCATGTCCTAGAATTTCACAATGTTTCACAAAAAATAATTTTTCAAAAACATATACAGGTTATCAACAACAAAATTGTCTGCTATGTTGATACAAAAAGGCAAATGAGGTTAGAGGGCCAAATTAGAAACTGTCATGTTACCTTTACCAATCAAGACTTACAAAAGATTCTTGATAGATATGGACAAGTATCAAATTTCAGATATCTACTAGAAAAAAAAGCTACAAAGCCAGTAATAAGTAACATTGCCTTGTTCAGCTTCACTTTAAATAAAAATGTACAGCCAATGGACATTCCAACTTCGCATGATGCCCCACCTGTGATAATCACCTTCAAGGAAGTACCCTCACAGTGTTTCTCTTGCAAGTCCAGGGACCACCTCATCCAGAATTGCCCTAACAGATATTGCCTAAATTGTGGAATTAAAAATACAAAATACCATCAATGTGATAAACAAAAAATATTGTCAAAGGAAAATTCAAATCCTGTAAATGTACCTATTATAAAAAGTGATCAACAAATGGATCAAATATCAACTCTGAACATAATTTCCCACAAGGACATAGTGACACTGATGCCTAATAAAAGTCCACATGAGCAGACAAAGTCAGAAGCACAAACAATTGAGGAAGTAAAAATTTCACATGAACGAATGGAATTAGAAGCAAGAACAATTGAGGAAGTATCAATCTATGAATCTAATACTCCACAGCATATGCAGGCAGAAGACAGCCCTGAAGATAGCCCTGATGAAAAGGACAGCACTGACACCTCATCAGAAAATGATGACAATTTTAAAGTGGCAGTCAGTAGTCAAAGTTTAAGAAAAGTAAAAAAGATTAAAATGAATGACAAGTTAAATCAAAATAAAGACTTGAATGAAATGGATAAACAAAAAAGCAACCCTGAAAATAAAAAGTAATCTAACACTCCACAGCATATACAGACAGAAGACAGTCCTGAAGATAGCCCAGATGAAAAGGACAGCACTGACACCTCATCAGAAAATGGTGACAATTTTAAAGTAGCAGTCAGTAGACAAAAGTTAAGAAAAGTAAAAAAAGATCAAAAGAAATGACAAGTTAAATAAAAATAAAGAATCAAATGCAATGGAAAAGCAAAAAAGCAACCCTGAAAATAAAAAGAAATCTCCATACATGCCAATTCACAAAAAAACTAAATATAGTGATTCAAATGAGGATAATAATGCCCCAGAAGATGCAAACCCCATTACATAGGAACCGGAAAAACTCTTGTAATTCCCAACTTTCACAAGAACAAGTCAAATACTTCGAAGGAGTAGACAATCACAAAAGGAAAAGCAGAACTAAAAAGGACATAGATTCTGAAGAAGTTAACATACAGATGGATACAAATTCTGCTCAAGTTTCTGACAGCTCTTCACTTGAGCCAACCAGCTCACTAGAAGAACAAAGAAATTCTGATTTAGAATATAAATACATCTACTCTCAAAATACAGAGACAGACTTTGAAGCACCATTTAAAATAGACTATCAAGATGAGTTACATAAATAACAATTATAGACTTTCAAACCAGGACAATTTTTTGGTTTTAACCCCAAATGTGAAAATTATTATCATGTTTATGAACAAAAATGTGCACAACCAACTCAATAGAACTTCATGTACAAAGGTAGGTTCATTGTTTTCACAGTGGTGTATTATTTTAATTTTTGTTTTCCATATAACATATTCCTATTGCACTTTTACTAATATTAGTTGTCCCATACATTATATAATAAACTGTAAAATATCTTTCTTCCACCATTTTATATAATTGATAATATGGGTCTTTTGATTACAGCAGTCAATGTAAGGGGTATTAACTCTACCCAGAGAATATTTGCAATTAGCAATTGGGTAAGACAATTCTCACCCCATATCCTTTTATTTACAGAGACAAAATGCTCAGTACATTCTACATTTAATCCAGAACTCTACTTTAGTAAATTTGGATACAATAAATTTTCAACATCTGATATTGCTGCTGCTGGAGTAGGGATTCTCATCCATCGTCGTTCTTTTTTTCAAACATTTAAGATTTTATACTTAGATCAGCATATGAGTATAATTATTTTATATCATTCTTCTTTTACTCTAAATCTAATAACTTTCTATTTGTATAATCAGCCAGTGTTAATTCACCAATTAATAAATACAATAAATTTAATATTAGCTACAAATTCTTACCCAACTATAATCATGGGTGATTTTAACATGTCTTATAAAAATTTTACATTAAAATACCTTCATTTAATTAATAAGAATCTCATGAGTGCTGAAGGTTTTTTTCCAACTAGCTCCATTTCATTCTATACTAAAAAACACTCCTCTCTAATAGACCTTGTATTCTATTCACCAGATCTACATTTCATTATAAGTCCCTCCCTATAACCTGTAACTTTCTCCGATCATTTAGCACTGAATGTAGAACTCGCAATACACATGCAACATCAACCAATTCTTCCTCTAAATAAAACTACTCATCTTCTATTAAAATCCACTACACCTGAAGCAGTTCTCTCTGAGATTTATATTTATTTTAAGAAGGTAGAAATACTATCTTTAAACCCAGTAGAGGCCTGGCCATCATTTATTAACATAATATCTTCAACTATTCGACATTACACTTCCAAAAATAGTTCTCCCACTAATCTTGTTAATAAATTAGATACAATACACTTAAAACTAAAAAATACTTCATAGGACCCTTCTTCAATTAAATCAATAATGTTTTTAAAACAAGATTACAAGCAAACCCAACTCATACTGGCTGATTATCTCTCTACAAAAAAAGCAAAAATTTTCCTAGCTAATCCTCATAACTGGTCTAAAGGATATATTCGGTGGGCCTTAGGTTATACTCCCAAAAAATTAACGCCTTCATCTATTATTGTTGATTCCAAAATGATTGCTGGGGAAGACATGACTCCACAAATATATTACCACCTTAAATCTAGACTCCAAAAATTTCCTTTTCCAAAACTCTCTTCATTTCACTTTGGTTTTACCACAGAAGAACATAACATAACAAAGTATGAAATTGCTCTCAAGTTGAACTCCATTCCAAACAATACACATCCAGGTACACATGCAATTCCAAAATTTTTATTATCGCATCTTTGCCACTTTACTATCCCAATAGTACACAATATGATAAATTATCTATCAAAACCAAATACATAACATTGACCAACTTTACTGGTCCCTTTTCTAAAAAAAAATACACTTCCTTCTCCTCTAGATAATCTACGCCCTATTTCAATGTCTCCTCTTATCATCAAACTAATAGAGTCTCTTTTAAAAGACAAAATTCAACCCCTAATACTTCCTGGGTTGTCTAAGTTTCAGTTTGCTAGAAAAGGGTGTTCTACTTCTGAACCACTTATGTTATGTAAAATATTAATAGAGGATATAAGACAGGCAAGAAAATCTGCACCTATTGCAATTCAATTAGACATACAGGCTGCATTTGATTCAGTGCCGGTGGACAAGCTACTACAGGTGCTTAGTCAACATAAAATTCCAATACCTATAAGGTATGTTCTGGCAAACCTGCTCATCAATAGAAAAATACACATTACTCTTAATGGAAAAATGTTCCCTGACTTTACTCCACACAATTCAATACCACAAGGCTCTCCCCTTAGTTCACTGTTTTTTATTACATATATTAACCCCCTCCTACTAGAACTAGAATCTAAATGGCCAGGAATATATATACCCCTCATAAACCAATTCATCAATCATATTACATACATGGATGATATAGTCATCTTTTTGCCATCCAAAAAACATTTGCCTTTAATGTATACCATTTTAGAAAATTACTCTGCAGCATATAGTTTAAAATTTAACAAAGAAAAAACATCTATTTGGAGTATCCTTTCTGGTAAACAAATTCATTCAGTTTGCAGTTCCCCTCCCCACAAATTTCTTGGTCTCCCAATTCATCTGTCTATGAATGCAATGAGAAAGATAATACAAGAACAATTAATATCTGCAATTGAAAAGGTGACAACTTCACTTTCAAAAGCATATCTTTCATTGCATAGTAAAATATCACTCATTAACATATTAATTTTCCCAAAAATAAATTACTATGCACCTATCATTAAATTTACTAACTCATTTAAGAAAAAAATTAATTCCTTTTGCACCAAACTCATATGGAATAATAAGGCTGTGGTAATAAGCATCAAAAGTCTGCAAAAACATTCAAAACTAAATGGCCTGTCATTACACTGCATTTCAACATTCTATTACCAAAAAACTCATAATGCATTAATGAAACTTTATACAACATATGAAAATTTCCAAGTGTTTCTTCCAATATCACCTACAGATACTCCACCTCTTATTAAAAATAAATTTATTAACAATCTAATTAAAACAATATTCAAACATAAAATACCTGTACTAACCTTTTCTCAACTAAAATTAAGTATTGGGAAGCACACTACATAACAACTGATTCAAATCCCCTTGAAATCCCCAAACGCTTAATTAATATCTCAAATAAATCTATAATCCAAAAATTTAAATTCTGGTACTTGGAGCCTAAGTACTTAGATTTTTTAATAAAAATCAACCTTAGAGCTTTACCTACCACTGCTTTTCTGGCTGGAAGATGGAGATCTCCAAACATAGATGCCGTCTGTCAGCTATGTAATAAAGAAGAAGAAACAACGGAACATTTTATTTCTCAGTGTACTTCCCTTAAAACATATCGAGAAGTAATTGCAGATATAACCCATAATCCAAAATCCTCATTGACAGTATTAATAGAAAATATTCAACGTGGATTGTTCCCAACAATAAGACTAACAATCTTTATACTATACACACTCTGGTTTATGAGATGCCACTTTATATTCAATCCCACATCTCGTAAACTTAAATCACTCTTTCTCAATAAGTTAGCAAAAATTAAAACAAGAGATCAGGCACTAGCTCCAACAGATATAGTATCAGCCACTTGGAGTTTGATCAAATTACCAACACCACTGTGAAATATCAACCACATATTTGCAACACCTTAAGTGAGATTTTTGTTGTCATTTATGTATTTAATATTGTTACTTATATTGATTAATTTTTCTTCCTCATTCTCTCAACACTATTAATGTAAAAAATATTTAATGTATATATAATACTTAATTTTGTTAATAATTTTCAATTCTAAATTGTGTATCAGCTCTTGTAAGATGTTTTAAAATTGTATTTTCATATATGTACTTATAATATCAAATAAAGTTCTTTAAAACTAATAGTAGTAGTAGTAGTAGTAGTAGTAGTAGTAGTAGTAGTAGTAGTAGTAGTAGTAGTAGTAGTAGTAGTAGTAGTAGTAGTAGTAGTAGTAGTAGTAGTAGCAGCAGCAGTAGCAGTAGCAGTAGCAGTAGCAGTAGCAGCAGCAGCAGCAGTAATAGTAGTAGTAGTAGTAGTAATAGTAGTAGTAAAAACAACAATAATAATAATAGGGAAGAGGGGGAAGAAAAATGAAAAGATGAAAACAAAGAAGAAAGATGAAGAGGAAAATCAAACTCTTCATACAGTAGTGCCACCAAATGCAAGCCTTTGTAATCAGTGGATGCAGTAAGGTTTGTGTATAAAATCCCTATCTAAGGCCTACTCATCGAACATCCCCAGATTAGTTTCTAGCTTGTGTTTTTCAGTGCTCTCCAATCCAAGACTCTCACCGATGAAAGCTGCAAGTTAGAAACTAATCTGGAATGTTGGTGGAGTAGGCACTAGATAGGCATTTTATGCATAAATCCTTATTGCATCCATTGATTACAAAAATTTGCACTTAATGGCTCTACTGTGTGAAGAGTTTGGTACTCTTATTAACAGCATGTGTAAGCATATGAAATGGTGATTATGTGAATAATAATAATAATAATAATAATAATAATAATAATAATAATAATAATAATAATAATAATAATAATAATAATAATAATAATAATAATAATAATAATAATAATAATAATAATAATAATAATAATAATAATAATAATAATAATAATAATAATAATAATAATAATAATAATAATAATAATAATAATAATAATAATAATAATAATAATAATAATAATAATAATAATAATAATAATAATAATAATAATAATAATAATAATAATAATAATAATAATAATAATAATAATAATAATAATAATAATAATAATAATAATAATAATAATAATAATAATAATAATAAAACAACAACAATTATGGAAATTGATAAATTATCTTGTAAAGAAACCTTTGTCAAATCAATTTAAATTTATAAAACACAATGATAATTTGATTGAAGTAGAAAATAATGAAAAATGTGTTGCTGACTTGTTTAATAATTTTTTTCAGATCTGTCAATAGATAGAACACCATTACAAGAATTATCTTTTGCTGATTCTTGTCTAAATTCTTTTTTGTGTACAGATGTTACTGATTTGGATTTGTCTGGTAAAATTGATCTCTTAAAGAATGTTCATTAGCTGGTCTAGATAAGTTAACACCAAAGATTCTTAAGGACAATAAGTCAGCTTTCATACCTGTTCTTGTTTATTTGTTTAATCTTTCCTTAAATGCTGGTTTGATTTTCTACTTGTTTGAAAGTTGGTTTTATTACACCTGTTTTTAAAAAGGGTGATCCTGCACAGCTTGACAATTATATACCGATTTCTATTATATCTGTAATATCCAAATTGTTAGAGATGGCGGTTAAAAAGAAAATGATGTCATTTTTATCTAAAAATAATATTTTATCTGAGCATCAATATGGATTTATTTCTGGTAGAAGTACTTTGGACACTTTCTATAGTCATGTAAACAATTTGACAACTTCACTAGATAAGGATTTTAAAACTGTTGCTATTTATTTAGACTTGTCTAAGGCATTTGACTGTGTATCTCACAAAATTTTACTTAAGCGTTTATATTCATATGGTTTTCGTGGTGGATTTATTCATGGTTTGCTAGTTACTTAACGGATAGAAAACAAGAAACAAATATTTCTGGTATTGTAAGCTCTTTTATAACAGTTAACCATGGTGTGCCACAAGGTTCAGTTTTGGGTCCCATTTATTTATAATTTATATAAATGATTTATTTTCTTTACCTTTAGAATCTAAGATTTATGGTTTTGCAGATGATATTGCTTTAACTTATGCTGCAGTTTCATATAATTTTGTTGAAAAAATAATTAATGATGATTTAATCCTAATCAGTAAATGGTTAGCATTTAATAATTTATCAATTAATCTGAGTAAAACAAAAGCTATTAATTTTTCTTATAAGTCAAATATTCATTCGCTTAACATTACTATTTGTAATAAGTAATTTTGCCATTGTAATAGCACTTGTAGTTGTGCTAACATTTCATTTGTTGATAATATTTGCTATCTAGGTGTTTTTATTGACTCCAGACTATCCTGGTCAAACCACATTGACTTTCTTTGTTCTCATTTACCTAAATTAAAATGTATGTTTTTCTACTTATCTAAATTTTTTCCTTGGTCAGCTTTGATTACGTTATATATTTCTTCTTATCAAAGCTTATTATGTTATAACATATCAGTTTGTGGGAAATGTTCTACTTTTGCAAAGACTACTTTGTCTGTTTTACAGAATTATACAATGCGTATCATTTTTGGTAGATCACGTACCACATCTGTTAAAGATATTTATGCCACATTTAATATATTAGATGTTTTCCATTTGTATAAATATAGAGTGATTCTTGATATTTATTGTAGGAAACTTCATTTGGATATTAAATCTTCTGTTGTAAATACTCATTCATCTACTAAATATCAGCTAGCTTTACCTAATTTTCTTAAAACATCTCAGTAGGAAGCAATTTAGTTATAATGGTCCTAAATTATTTAATATGTTTATAAGAGATTGTTCTGTGAATTTAATGAACACTAGTTATTTGATTTTTAAAAAACATTTATGGCAGTTATATTATGCTAAGCATTAGTTTTATTTTATTCTATTTTATTTTATTTTTGTTTGTTTATATTGTATGTTATGTTGTAATTATTTACTACTGTGATTGAATTGCCAAATGTAATATATGTATAATTTTAATATTTTATGTTGATTTATATTTTTTATTTTATTTTATTAGTGTTTTTAAATGTTGCATTTAAATTCCTCACTCAAGATTTTCTTGTATGGAATTTATCTCACTGTATTATACATTTATTGTTTGTTTCATAATAAATAAAATAAATAAATAAAAATAAAAAATAAATTATTATTATTATTATTATTATTATTATTATTATTATTATTATTATTATTATTATTATTATTATTATTAATAATAATAATTACCGCTGGTATAAATGCCATTTGAGTTGGGGTTAAATGCCATTCGCAACCCACTGCTTGAGGTAACACTGCTACTAATACGGCTTCTACCATTTCAGCAAACTTGATAAAATTAATTAACAGTATAAATAATTACATTGTTGGCAATAATTTAACTAAATTTATAAATGAATTTAATATATATAGAGAATTAATAAAAATGTCATAAAAAATATGAAAACTATTTTCCAGTAAACGTTTTTTGTACAAAATGACTGCCAGATATATATATATATATTGTTAAAAGGAAGTTGTATTGACAAGAGTTTGAAATTGTTGATTGTTATATATATTCGGATTGTCTAAGTGTTGGCTGTTTTTTAATGATTATATTATATATATATAAGCATAAAACAGAATGTATTTCACGTAAGTGTACCTTTATAAAATAACTGTACAAAATAGTAACAATAACAGAAATAATATTAACAGTAAAAACATAATCAGTTGCTCCATACTGTAAATGTATATACTTTTTTTCTAAAAATATATATATTTAATTACGTACTAACACAACTCTGTATTTTTAAGAAAGTACATTACTTACTAAACAAAGTCTATAGAGATCAACAATTTTCAAAAGAGAGCTTTTTAAAAAAGCATATTAATTACAAATTTTTGAAAGCTTATTAAAGTTGTAATTATAAATTTATTTAACGCACATTGATTACGTAAGTAATGTATATTAAAGCAATAAACCTAAAGCATGTGCGTTTAAAAATGCGAAGGTAGGGACCTCTACATGTCTTAACCACAAGCTTACGCATTGAAAATGCGAAGGTAGGTTTATTTCCCTAGTGAAAGCTGATTATTAAAACAAAAGTTAATAGCTCTCTTAACACGAATGAAATTGAACCATTATTTAGCTATATTAAAGTGTATATTAAGTTTTGAAAGGAACTAACTTCATGTTGATAAGTATGTCAAAACAATATACTTACTTAAGATTCTTTATACAACCTTATAAACTTATATCTGATATGAGGATTATTATCAGCAAAAGTGAATAAATGTATAAATGCAATCCATTGCTATGTAATGCAGATGTTATAGTTTTACAAAATATATATTTATCCACTACTTCGAAAATACAACAGGTAGAAGTTAAAGACAAAAGATTACAGTATAGTTATTCTAGATACAATTATTAATAATTCAGAGTCGTGTTTTAAAATATAATAAATCCAAAGTATAATTGCAAAACAAATTTTTTCCTAACCCTTTTTTTTTTCAAACCTGTAAAACGTCAATAATGAAATCTGTTAAGGATAAATTCAATGTAAAAATATATAAGTCTAAACGAAATATAAAACAAAAATTAAGCAGAAATTCAATTAGAAGAAAAATGAACTATTAAAAATTCTGTGTTTAAGTAAGATAATTATAATAATTGGAAATAAGAGTTATATTTAATATTTAATTAACTGTGTAGTTAGACAATAAGGATGGAATTATAATATAGAGTTGTTTATCAAACGTCTTTACAATTTATTGTGATGGGCCCAAATTTCTTTAATTCCCAATTATGACACCATCTTCTCCAGGTAAATATTTTAATTATTATTATTAATCTTTTATTAGATGAAAAATTATCATATAAATTTTAAACTCTAATTAAAGACTAACATATATTATAAAATCCAACCATATGGAATATATTATTATTAATTTTAAATTTATATGGTCAAAAATGATATAATTTCTAATCTAATGAATAATAATTTTAAGAGGTTTATTTGGGTTGATGGCATAAATAGTTGAAGTTGCATTAAATTGATTATCTTTTCTCACATCCAAAAATAACCTATTTTCTATGCTTCTACCTGGGATTCACGGTGGCTTTCTATTCTTTCCCAAATTACTTCTAAAATCCATTCTATCTCAATGAGGAAAACATCTCCTGCAAAATTTTTGTTGCCTAAGTAAATTCTACCCTCTGGGGACAAAGACTTCAGAATTTCTCTCCTTGCAAATCACTGAAGTATAGCCTGAAGTTCTGTTATCAAAAAACGTTTCCCTATTCCTTTGTAATAGAGCATTCAAACCTTGTTTGGTTTTTATCAATAGGCAAAATATGTAATTCCTATTTTTATTGTAAAGTACTGTAATCAAAATTCATTGATCTCATCTTCTGATTGTATCATCCATTTACTTGTATTCACTGTTCCGAAATAAAATTTCTATATTTATAAAAAAAATAATAATTGGATATTGACCAATCTTGAACATGATTCAGCAATTGAATATCTCAGATATAAATTTTATAGAATGCTAGGACTGTATTCTTACTGACTCCTTTCCAAAACTCACACAAAATACCTTTTGTTAAACTCAAAAAGATTTTTTATTTCCAATCATTTTCAGCATTAAGCCTTAGAGTAGATATTGACTAAATTACTAACACAAATATTTTTGCTAATACTAATAAAGTCTTCTCTTTTTAAAACTCACGACTTTCTTAAGTTTCTTAATAATATAAATATTTACAGGCACTTTTGTATTTAATCTTTACTTCAGTGAAGAAAGAAAAAAAAGAATAAACGAAACATACCAAAAGGTATAAAGCCATAAAACTGATTACAAAATAAACTCTAATTAAGTTCTATAATTAAAGCTAATGACAGCATCCATGTTACTAATTTGCTTACTAGAGCAATTATTTTCACCTTACTCCTCTAAAGTCATCTCCTGTAAGCTCGAATATCAATGGACACCAGATATTATAGTGTTATAAAATCCTTATTTCCAGACTACTTTCTAACTTTATCTTCTCTGGAGAAGACTAGCATTTAAAGCTGAGTATTCATTTATCCATCTAGCACCTAACTTTTTTATTTTATATTAATCAAGCCAATAATATAAATTTGAAAAGCAAAAGTAAACCTTAATCTTGATTTAAAACTAATTTTTCCCCAGATTATTAGCCGGACTAATGTGAAAAATAAAAAAATTAAAATGATAAGCAAGCGTGGATTATAAGTAACTTTCACTCCTAGTCTTCACTGATGAAAGTAAAAGTCATAAACCAGTGTGGAAATGAAGAATTTGTACTGTTATACCATCTAGTGTTCATTGATTATTCAACCTGATAGTAGCACAAAGTAAATATTTTTGATATGTAAATAAATGGGATTTGAACCCAGACTTTTAATCTTTCTACAATAATCTGCTTTATCTAATATAACAGACACACATAACTACATACATGTGAAAAATGTAAATAATCTCCAGTATATGTGTGTATTTTATTACCTTACCAAAAGTGTTTAAAACCAAAGTGAATTAAGCTGTTTACCACCTTCACAATGAAGAAACATCACATGACCACTGTTTGATATGCCTACATAAGCTGTTAAAACAGTAGTAAACTCTTTATAGTGTAGTGTCACCCAGTGCAAGTCATAATAATCAATAGATTTCAGAAAGTTTGTGCATAAAATTCCTATCTAGTTCTTAGTCTCTCAATATCCCTACACTAGTTTCTGGGTGCAGCTTTAATCAATGAGCAGCCTTGGATTTTAAAGCACTGCATCTAGATATTATGATCTAATACAATTCTTGAGTATCCACATTTTATCGTTTGAGTTAATTATAAAGCTAGGAGCTTGGATAAAAACATAATAATGTTTTCAATCCAAAAAATTGTTGAGGCATCCATTGATTACTATGGCTTGACCTCAAAGTTTGAATTTCATTTTGCCATTCCTACATAGTCTCATTTTTAATGGATTTCTATTAATCTAATCTCAATATTATGGTACAAATTGAATTTATATATCACAGGAAGAGAAAGTTTCTCATTTTTAATTACTACCTATATAGATTTAATAATTAATAATATAGGGATTTATATATCTGTAATATTGTGACAATTATGACAGACAAAAATTAATCATGGTCCTTATTCCCAAGAGGCTGTAAAGTCACCAACCAAGACAGCAGTTGGTGGCTGAAGATGGAGGGTGCTAAGAACCCCCTGATTGTGGACCCAGGTTGCCATTTGATGATGACTTTTTATTTAGGTATTTACAACTGCAGATCACTTTCAAGTGAAGGAAGATTGTAAGAATTAGAAGAACTGTCTTGTATTAAATGGGAACATTAATGGACTTTGTGAAATTAGAAGAAAAGGTGAAGAAACTATTGATTTAAAAAGTGGACATGTATTCTACTATAAAGGCACAAATATTGGAAGTACAAGTGGAATAGGATTCATTATAAATAAAAAGTGGAAGAACATTATGGATATTGATGTTGTATCAGATAGAGTGGCAAGATTAGTTATACAACTTAATAGTGAAACAGTGAGATTCGTATTCGAATCTCAAGTTTCACTTTTTTTCTGTCGTCTCTCACTGACCGGTCTATCCCACCCAAATTTAAACTTTTTGGTATCGAATTGTGTGTGTAACAATATTAAAAATGTATTAATATATGTAGAACTCAACATAAACACGCACACATTTCGATCTCAAATTAAACGCAATAAATACGGATAAAATAATGTAATTTAGATTCTTTCTAGTTAAATAAACTTTTGTGTAATATTAATCATTTATTTTGAATTTTATAAAGTTCGTATTTGTTGCTTAGTTTAAATTTCGTTAAATAATAATTCTAACAAAATCTGATGCAATAATTAATTAAAGTTAAAATAATTTTATTCCCTTTTGTCTTTGAAAATTTAAAAGCATCGGTCAGTGATAGATAATAAATTAATTATAGCAAAATTCCTAGAAAAATGTAATTAACGAATGTAAAGAAAAACAAACAATAGACAGCAAATTTCTTTCTAATTAAAACCAGCAGAGCATTGATTATCCTGAGGGCAAGATAAATAAAACCTAAAAATATCTCAACAGAAAAATTAAAAGATTAAGATAAGAAAAGGAGGCCATCTTAGACTTGCTAAAGATTTGGACTTGAATTTTAGCTTTGCTCTCGAGTGGAGCGTCTAAAATATCTTAAATAAATTAATACTGCAAGGTATGACCGAGTAAGCACCGAAATTATTCTCCATCGGAAGATGGCCCACCATATGCTGAGCTTCACCTTGCCCATCGTAAAAACACCAAAATGATCTGCTGCCTGAAATAAACAAGAAAGCCACTGCTGTTAAAAATCAATAAAACAACATGCCCAGGACAAGAAAGAAAATTTCTAATTACGAACAATCTGCTATTAAACCAATGGACGAAAACAACTTATAAAACAGGTACCTGTGTTTGTGTATTCCAAATTATAGAGTACTCTAGTAATAATAAGCTATAGCTCATCTCCTATTATTTGTATAACTTCTAAATGTAAAAAATTGTAAATTTGTGAAACTAAAATTTAAGAATTCATGTAATCTGTAAACTTCTCGCATAATCTAGCTTACCCTCTCTCTATCACTTCTTAGGTGTGTATTTCTTAAATCTACATTTTATTTATAATTATCATTGAAATATTACCTTCTCATAATTGTCTTAGTTTTAAAGCTAAATCCATAATCGCTCGAACAGTGAATGCGTGTCGAATTGTCATTAATATTGCTTTTATAGATAACTTAAATTTCATATAAATCGACACGCATTCAAAGAATCAGTTATTGTAATGCAGGGTCGACTACTCCGTAATAGCTGGCATACTAGCTATAATAATTCCCTTCTTAGATATTTTTATCATTATTAAATGTTAATGAATAATTATGTAAATTTCATTTCTTTGAGAGTTAACAATTTTCTTTCAGTCAAAGTTGATAATGTTGGGCCGAGTTTGAAATCTAGTTAAATATTACCGCAATCTTTTAGATATTATACATGTGTTACGTTTTGAAGCCCCGATGGCTCATTCCATGCCGTGAATACTCCGGATTCTCCATGGTTGAATTAACCCCAGTCGTCCTACGCAAGCGGACATGATCAATGTTCCCGTAGGGCTTGATGACCATCACGCAGCTAGCTGGCAAATTGCGACACGGACCGCTTGTCCCTGGTTATGCTCATGTGACACCTTACCTCTTCGGGTCGAGGCAGAGACCAACCCGAAACCCTTATAACTTATTCACGGTCTTGCAGTTTTAGCGCTGCCATTTTACATCGCCCTTCTAAAGCGTACCACGTGTTCTTTTATATTAGTTTATTATTCTCTCCATCACTCCGCCTCGGCATTATCTTCGTCATATACTCTCAAATAAATGTTTGCCCTTAGTCGTAAAATAAAGATTTTTATTAAATAAATGTATGTCCGCCGTTACTGATGACTCTGGCAGTGCAAAGTATAAATTCCTTACAGCACACATTAGAAATACTCACTCGAGAACCCTGGGTAGCTGGATTACGCCTTCCTATAAATAAATGCTCCTAATAAAGAAATGTATTTTCTATATATAATATTGCCAATTAGATATTGAAACTCTTAATTTAAAAATATGATCAATAACCTTACTAATGTTGTCTTTTATTAAAAATGTAAATAAATAATTTTAACTATACGTCTGTAGTTAGGTTTTCATTTGCTCGATGCCCATTATATATATTTCCTCGATTATATGTGTTAGTTAATATTCGTTTGATTGTTGGCCAACTCAGAAACAAAACCCATGAATCTCGTGCATCTCCCTGACCACCGTGCCTAAAGAAGTGTTTACTTATGTCGCATCAGAGGCGTTATTCCGTAGATTGTATTTTGGAACCGATAAACTATGTTCGAACTCAGTATTACCGGTGGCTTCACTACTCGATGGTGCTGCTGTTCTGTGTGGTGGTCGGATTCTGCAATATGTTAACGAGATACACGTGTTTTGACTGTTACAATAGATAATTCAGGTTTATGCCCCAACAAGTTCTCATAGTGATGAGGGAGTAGAAGATTTTTATATGGATTTACAAATGGCTTTTGATCAGAGTAAATAACATTTTTAAATTGTTCTGGGAGACTTTAATGTTAGAATTGGTAAACAAATGTAAGATTAAAGTGCTATATGTAATTTTGGTTATTGTAATAGAAATTAGAGGGGACATAGACTTGTGGAGTTTGCAGAAAATGAAAAACTTTATATTATGAATTTTTTTTTTGAGAAAAATGTTAAAAGGAAATGGACATGGAAGCATCCAAATGAAGGTACAGCAAAATTGGATTATATTTTGACTAACAGAAAATACATATTTCAAGATTGTAATGTCATTAATAAATTTAACACAGGAAGTGATCATTGATTAGTAAGATGTAACATACATGTTAATAAAACTAAAACTTATTAAAAAAACAATATTTACATTTGATATTCCTAATCTTCAGAAACATTCTAATGAATTTAAATTAGAATTTACAAATCGGTTTCAAGTATTAGTAGATTTTGAACATGATTCAGATTTGAATGAAATTAATCTGAAAATAATTGATACACTTTTAAAAACTGCAACAAAGATAGCTAGTAGAAAAAAGAAGCAATTGACTAAAATTTCTACTGAGACTAGAGAATTTATGAGGAAAATAAGAAATATGAAGATATACAAAAATTATGCATTAAAAGGGATTGAATATCTCAATTTTGTAAAATGGTGCAGAAAAGAGTTGAAAATGATCTAAGAAAGTATAACTGTGAACTAGCAAGGAAAGCTGTAGAATAAAATAGAAGTCTCAAGAGTGTAGAGCAACATTTTGATATTGGTAGGAAATTTATATCTGCAATTAAAAAACGATGGAATTATTACTAAAAAAAGAGATGACATCATGAAATTGGTAGAAGATTTTTATCAAGAATTATATAGTAATAAAGAACAAGTACCTCCTATATCTATTGCATCTTCCGAATTGCCCAGAATTTTAAATGAAGAAGTGAGACATGCAATTAAATGTATGAAGAAAGGAAAGGCTCCAGGTAATGATGGAATTATAATTGATATATTAAAAGAAGCAGATGAAGAAATATAATTTTTTTAAGCAAAGTTATATACCAAATGTCTAAATGATAAAGATGTACCAGATGATTGGAAGAATGCAGTATTAATATTAATATTTAAAAAAGGTGATAAAGAAGATATTAGAAATTATAGACCTATCAGCCCTTTTATCAGTTTTATACAAAAATTTTACGAAGATAATTATAGCTTGTCTACAGAGAACATTGGATTTCCACCAACCAAGAGAACAAACTGGATTTAAAAGTGGTTTTAGTACAGTAGATCATATCCACGTATTGAGAGAAGTTATAAAAAGGACAAATGAATATGAGTTGCTATTATGTTTTGGATTTGTAGGTTATAAAAAGGCATTTGATTTATAAACATTTCTTCAGTGATTAAACCATTGGATCATGAAGGTATAGATCCAGGTTATTGTCATATTTTAAAAAATATTTATAAAAATGCAACAGCAACAATTAGATTACATAATGATACTAGGAAAGACAACATTGAGAAGGGTGTTAGACAGGGTGATTCCATATATCCAAAACTTTTTACAGCAGTGTTGCAAGAAGTATTTTGTGGATTAAAATAAGAAGCTAAAGGAATGAAAGTAAATAGAGATTATTTAATTCATTTCGATTTTGCAGATAATGTAGTTGATTTGCAAATAATGTTTTAGAGTTGCAGGACATGTTGCAGGAGTTATCAGATGAAAATAGAAATAAAAATAAATGTTAAAAAGACTAAAGTAATGTTTAATGGATTTTCTCAAAATATGAACATAAAGATTGATCATGATGAGTTAGAAGAAGTTAACAGTTACAAATACCTTGGTCAAATTATTAATACAGATGGAAACATAATGGATGAAATTAATCATAGAATTAAACTTGGTTGGAATGCTTTTGGTAGAAATAACTTGATACTAAAAGGAAATATGCCTATGTGTTTGAAAAGGAAGGTTTTTAATAAATGTGTTTTATCAGTTCTTACTTATGGATCTGAGACTTGGACACTTAATAGAAGAGCAATAGAGAGACTTCAGACCACTCAAAAATGTATGGAGAGATGCATGTTGAGAGTAACAAGAAGAGATTGAAAATGCAATATATGGGTAAAAGAACAAACATGTGTTAGTGACCTCATTGAAAAAATTAAAAGATTGAAGTGGAATTGGGCTGGATATATTGCTAGTAGAGATGATAATAGATGAACAATTCAACTCTTAAACTGAATTCCAAGAGATTGTAAATGACCCAGAAATAGATCACATATGATATGGATGGATGAAATAAGAAAGTGTGCAGGGGTGATGTGGAGAATAGAAGCTAAAGATCAGAGAAGATGGCTTGAACTTGGAGAGACCTTCATCATGTAGTGGATTGATAATGGTTGTTGATTATCATGATGAATATTGTGAAAGAAAGTATTCTTCATACAAGTGCTAGAATTGACAATTTAAGACAATTATTGATGGGAGGCAATGTGTGTTACATCTACCATATGTGTGAAAAATAGTTTCTTCTACATTATTACAGATATATAAATCATATTATTACATACTACAATTATGTATAATAATTTACATTTAAGATCAATCACAATATATCTGTAAATTAAATTTTAAATTAAGTGTAGCTCCATATATATGTAAGCAAAGGGAGTAAGTCACCCTCCTCCAGGCTATGACTTAAAAGTGCTTTAAATGCTGAACAAAGGATTCAGAATAGAATAAATTCATCTATTCTTGGTACTCTGATGTTTGTCAACATTGTTCAATTACCAACAATGCTGACAAAAGTATAACACCAATGTTGACAATGGTATGCTTATAAACATCAGACTACCAAGAATAAGTGAATTCATTCTATTCTTGATCCTTTGTTCAACATTTAGAGTGTTTTTAAATCATAGCCTAAGGTAGGGTGATTTACTGCAAATTAAGTAAAAACCAAACTTTGGAATTCATCTATTCTTGACTTTTAATCAAGGATTTATTCATAATCTCATGAAAGTATGACATGCTTTGTATTACTACACTAAAAATTCTTACTTAATCCTATTTGCTCAAAAGTCTTTTCACAATACCATAGTTCTCTCTGACCCACTTGTCATATAAACTGCTATGTTGAAAGTCTTAAGTTTTAATTTTATAATCATGTAACTGTCTTCATTTCAAGAAGCTAACATACAAAAACACTTTCTTCAGTTGTTTTATTATATTTTGAAAATATTTTATGGATTATCTGTCATTGATATATTTTCCATAAGTATAAAATTTATTTAAACTCTTCAATTTCTGATATGTATTAATACATCTAATTTATCATTTTAGGTGAATTTTATTACTATCTTTGACTTGCACATCAATAAAAAGCATCATAGAGAAATAATCTTCAAGTTGTTTGTTTTTAGTGGTTGTCACCAAACATTATGGCATACAAGAAAGTACCATCTGCCATTATCTTTTGTAACTATTTTTATACTTTAAAAATCTCTATTAACTATCACTAATCTACAAAATTACAATGTTATTTTCTTGAAAGACAAATAATTTATAGTTTGGATATTAATGTTTCAATAATAGCAACTACATGAGCTCCCATGTGTTAATTTGTTTTCTTGAAAAAACTGTTAACATTGTGTATCCAGAGACATCTAGTGTAGACTCAAGAAACCAATCGAGTACAAATAGTATATAGTATTACAAAATAGTCATTTTCAAAACAACCAGTTTCTGTCTTTTGCCTTCATCAGTGAAAATTACAATTCAAGACTGGAACTAATGAATATATGCATCCAATAGTGATCATTTAACCCTTTATACAATTCCAGCTAATAATCTAAAATTTCAAGAAAATCCTGCTTCAATCAAAATGAAATATGGATATATTATTTACATTTAATGAGGTTTTTAGAACACATTACTATCAAGAAAAGAATAGTTGGAATTTAAATTTTTTGTTAATAGTTAGATGCACATGTTGAAAAAGAACTTCAGGGTTCCTACTTGCACTAAATTATTTGGTAGGAATATTTGCACTAAATTATTTGGTAGGAATAAAATATTTTCACATTTTGATTTACAAGTGTCAAACTTGCTTGACCCACAACTTTGACACCATCCACTCTAGATAAATACAGTAATGACTATCACTAATCCTTTAATAAACCAGAGATTATCTCTAGACCAGTTATAAACTTTTAATCTCAGGTAAAGATTAATATATCTGAGTTTTTACTTAATTGATCACACACACTAGGATTTATTCAAATTCCATGTCACAATTTGCTATTGATAAATATTGGACATATGATAAAGATATGTATAAGAGATGGTGATTTGGACCAATTGATGAAGATGGCATACAATGCGTTTTAAGCCTCATTTGTTTTTATTGCATCTTTATGCATATAATTTCAAAAGAGTGAGTGTGTAGTGTGAAAGTTTTTTAATACTTTTTAAACAAATAATTGATATATGTATATTCTTTAAAATTAATTTAAAATTATATATGAAGATACATAAAATTTAATTTAATATTTTTGTTTACAATATAACTGGTGAAGTTTACCTTTGTTAGTTACATTAATCTCTAAATTATATAGTATTTGTCATTTGAACAAATGGTACTTGTACTTTAATAGATGTAAATTCTTTTAGAAATATAGAGTAAATTTCCAAGGATATTTGAGATATAATATGTGGCAGATCATTTGATGTATCTGGATATGCTGAAATGTATTACGGAGCATTCAGTTTATATTTTCTGATGTTTTTGGAAAAGGTGGCTCTTTCAAATAAGGGGCTAGACTTTTAATTTAACATTAATAATAATAGTCTTCAATACTTTCTCTTCCTTTTTTCATCTTTATTTTTGCTTTTTTTATATAACATATAATAACAACATTTCACTCTTCTTACACTTTAAAGAAAAATATATTTCTTTATTTTCTACAGTTTTGATTGTTCCTAGCAGTCTTATCTCTACTTTTTTGGAGGAGAGAGAGAAAAAGTAAAGAATAAGATCTGATGAAGACTGCTAAGAACAGTTGAAACTATAAAGAATAAATAAATATATTTTGCTTTAAAGTGTAAGAAGAGTAAAATGTCATATGCTATAATAATAATAGTCCATAAGTAATATAAAATGTTCCAGACTTTATTATTCCTAAAAATAACAAATACCAAATTACATATAATTACTTACCGAGAACAGTCCAACTATTATTAATAACATAAATTGGAAACGTCCAAAGCCTAAAGTATTCAACGCATCTTCCATTGTATATGTAAATGCCTCCTTGTTATTCATTTCTAAAATGGATATATTAAAATAAAAAATGTATTAACACTATGATCAAAAAGTATTATTAAAACCATTTATTACATATTAAAGTAATTTGTTTTAAATAATGGGCAATATATATTAAATTATAACTCACTTTTGCCTATCTTTATGAATACTGTACAAAAAAACATGCATGGTATATGTATTAAATGGATTATGTCTGGTACATGAGGGATCAGATTGTCTTTAAATCAATATGGGTGTGATAAGAATCTCAGCCTGAGAGTGGTCTTTGAGCGTTCCATCATCAGATTTTCAATTGGATGGACAATTTAAGAGTTAGAGTTTAGAGTTGATTGAAGCCTGTCTATTAAAGTATGAAGATTGGCTATCTTAATATATATCTGGGCATTTATTGCATATATGTGTAGATATGATAATATGGACCAACTAATGATTGCTGGTTTAGCATTAAATATGTATATTGGTGATTATTTGTCTTTTCAGCATATATGTGTTTAAGTGTATCAGTGTTATAAGATAGAGAGTGGTGGATTGTGTGAAAGTCTGTGATCATATACCCTATATATTACATGATGTTTTAGTAATTTTTAGACTAGAGATTATTCACTTAATGCATATTTCTGAAGTGTAATTTTCACGATACTGCTTTAATGCAAGGTAGTGACTGGTTTCTATCCACTTTTAACACCTTGTAGAGAGTATAAGGTATGGTCCCCAAGATTATACTGAATAATGATAAAGATATGTGTAAGAGATTGTGATCTGGGATAACTGATGAGTAATGGTTCATCACAAAATGAGCACTTGGAGATTATACATCTTTTTCACATGTCTTTAGTCACATATTTGTGATTATACCCCTGCATAAAGTGTTAAAAGCAGATTAAAAACCAATTCATACCTTGCATGAGAAGGATATAATAAAAATTGCACTACAGCAATATTATATTCCATGTTTATCTTGTCAAAATTTGTAATCTTTATCAGTTTCCCCTCATTTTAAACTCTAGTAAGTCACCCCCATTCATATCTAAAAATTCCAGCACTCTCTTTAACTATACATGTATTTGAAGCACAATTTTTTATTATATTCTGAGAAGTTTTGGATACTCTTATCGGATTATTGTAGACCATACTGCAATTTACTCTTTCAATTTTTTTAAATACGTCCAACAATCACTAATGTACATTCTCATTTAAAGGAATAAAGTATGTTGAATATAGAATGGATGACTGGATGAATGAAAAGTATTAGTCAAATAAAAAAATATTTCAACTCCTTTAAACATATTTTTATATATCAAAGGGTGAGAAAATGAATAATTGTTTAATATAAATTTATTGAACTTTCAAAATCCTGTTAAAACATCAAAAATTACATTAAAATTATGTAATAACTGAAATACAGGCTTATTATATACCTGTATCAAGATATGTAATATACAGGGTATATGATCACAGACTTATTGCATATACGTGTGGAGATGATAATCTGGACCATCTGATGATTGCTGATTTAGCATGAATTGATGATTATTTATCTTTTCAGCATATATGTGTTCAAAGGTATCAGTGTTATGAGATAGAATGGAGAGTGGTTAGTCGTGTGAAAGTCTGTGCTCATATACCCTATATATTAAAATTATGATAACTTTTTCCAAAAAAAATTGAACTAATTATAATATTTTACTGTTCAATTCCCCCCTCCCTCCTTGAAATTCTCTAGAAAATTATCTTGGAATTTTCGAGGATCAAGAAAAAATTACTGTTTAGGGATTACTGAAAACTCAAAAAAAAATTCATATAAAAATTTACGTTAGCAGCTAGTTGATTTAAAGCCTATAAATGACTGCCTGAATTCATGAATTATACAAAATCCTATAATCCATAAGTTTTAAACATATGTGCGCATAGTTATAATAATATTGAATTAACCCAGTTGATTTAAAGCTTATAAATGAATGCCTGAATTAACGAATTATACAAAATCCTATAATTCACAAGTTTTAAACATATGTGCACATAACTATCATAATATTGAATTAAGCCAGTTGATTTAAAGCCTATAAATGAATGCCTGAATTTATGGATTATCCAAAATCCTATAATCCACAAGTTTTAAAAATATGTACACATAATTATAATAATATTGATAAAAAACTATATACATTAAGTCATAAAAATACAATAATATAGATTTACTGTACTATAATCTGTTACTTATATAGTGCACATACATACATAATATTATAAATAAGGAGTAATTTCTCAGGGCATACACTTTAAAATCTATGTGCACTCTCCCATGAATAACAACTTTCAAAACATAAGTGTACAATTATGCTTAGGGTTTATGTCTATATAAATCAGTCTTTGCTCTCCATGCTTAAATCAGAGTTTTAATCTATTGGATGCCTGAATTATAATTTATCAATTTAATTCTACAAATATATTAAATCTATCACAGAAGATACAATCTCATTTTTAAATACTTGTAATATACAAAGCACTCAGGCACCCAATAGATTAAAGCCTTGATTTAAGCATGGAGAGCAAAGAATGGTTTATATAGATATAAACCCTAACCATAATTGTATACTTATGTTTTTAAAGTTGTTCATGGGAGAGTGCACAGAGATTTTAAAGCACATGCTCTGATGATTTATTCCTTATTTATAATAATAATAATAATAATAATAATAATAATAATAATAATAATAATAATAATAATAATAATAATAATAATAATAATAATAATAATAATAATAATAATAATAATAATAATAATAATAATAATAATAATAATAATAATAATAATAATAATAATAATAATAATAATAATAATAATAATAATAATAATAATAATAATAATAATAATAATAATAATAATAATAATAATAATAATAATAATAATAATAATAATAATAATAATAATAATAATAATAATAATAATAATAATAATATACATTATAAAATGATAGTACAATAAATAATAAATTTTAAAAGGTTGCTATGATAACAGATTGGCATTGTTATTGGTATTGCTTAAGTGGTGACTGCTTTCATGTATTTGTATTATTTAACTATCTAAACTTGGACATTATTAGCTTTATGTAAGTAAAACATAGGTGGAGTGCAGTTTGAAAGTTCTAATTGCAGTTTGAATGTTCTAATTAACTATTTGTTAGACTGCATTCAAAACAGGTTATATTTACTTTTTTAAATAAAATTTGTTTAAACTTCTATCAGTAATTTCATTCTCTGTGATCAAGTTGCAATCTTTGGTATCTGTATAGACATATTAGTTCATAAATAAAAATGGATTTTTACCTTCAATGTTAAAAGGAGATTGTCTTGATAACAGATTGAAACTGTTGATTGTTATTCATATTAGTATTGTTTAAGTATTGATTATATCCATATATTTATAATAAATTGAGCATATCAAGGTGTAATATGGATGTTCTCACTTATTACACACTTTATTTTTAATTCACTAAAATATTTCATGACCTCAAACAATGTTAACTCTTCTTACTTTCATTCAGAATTGGGATGGTATTGCATGTTATATTTTGTTTATAATTGTCTCACTCTGCAAATGTGCAGGTATTTGTCCTGTGTGGATATATGCTGTTTAATGATTTATTTTAGTGGCAATGCATTTATAATTTAGTTTTCAATTTTGTGGTTAGGTGGCAGATATAATCAGGTATAAAAATAACTCAACTTGCAGCCATTTTATGCAGAATTTAATGAGAAATTTTTATACTATATTCATAAAGGCAAATGGTAAGTTTAATATTTTTATTTCAAATATATTTTTATTTTATAAATGAAATTTTAATAATATTAACGTTTTCTAAAGCAACAAAACCAAACATCAGAGACAGAAAAAAATCTTAATGTTAATAAAAGTTCAAAAATAAATATTCTGTAATTTTTCAATATAACTTTAATATTTTAAACACTTTCAAAAGGTTTTTTTTATTTATAATACTTTTAAAAATGTTTTAAATAATAATTATATTGAAATGTAATTTAACTTTACTATAAACATTATTTAAGCTGAAGGCTACATATGTCAAATATTAAACTTATAATTTAAGTCTTGATTTAATGGCATTAATTTTCCAGAAAAGGACTAAATAAAATTATTTTTTTAATAATTCATTGCAATTAATAATTATTGACAACATTAAAATAGTTTCAGAAAAAAGTGGGAAGATATTAAGTTTATTCAAAAATAAAATGGAATATTTATAATTTCTTACAAAAAATGCAGCACAAACAAATATAAGACGTAATCTTGTAATAGAAAATGAAATAATTTTGTAAGTGAATATTCCAATGAGAAGAAAATTATTAGCCAAAATGTTGTTGTTGGTGGTTTTTTTTTTTTTTTTGGGGGGGGGGGGTTATCACTTGTAATAAATTTAGATTGTTAAAATTTTACTTGTTGGATGATCGTTTTTTCAAAAACCTAAACGTGTGTTAGTTTCACTTCCACTAAATAAAATTATAGGCAGATATTGTTCAAAATAAAAATCTTAATAAATTTAAATGATGTAAGATAATTTCTCACAAAAACCATAAATTTATGGTAGTAGATGTTTATATTGTTTCCAGCAAATAAACTTACAGGTCATGATTTTTCTAAATAAATATTGCCAGACTAATAAACGTGGAAAATCTCACAACCAGACTAATATGTAAGTACCTAATATTTAAATGAATTTATTGGAAGAAATCTCAAATAAATTTAATGTAAATATCAAAATGTATAAAAGAATTAAATGGGGAATATATTTCAGTGTACCTAGAAGAATTAGGAAAAATATTCTAATAGAACATTGACACATGATATATTAGAATTAGGAAAAAAATATAACAAATTTAGTAAATAAAATGGAAAACATTTTATGAAAATTTATACTATGTCATAAAAAATAGTTATGTAATGTAAAAACAACATCATCTGTAAAGTGTGATGAGGTGGGCCATATGACAAGCTCTGCAGCATAAGATCAATGGTTAGAGGCTAAGATCTGTTACTTCTGGTCCTCAATTTTTTCTGCAAATGTTGAGTAATAAAGTATTTGCATACTTTGTCCTGATGTTTTCTGCAGTGATAGAGTGACAGATTTTGGGATTGTGACCTAGATTTGTCACTTTTAGTGCTTAATCTTTGATGAAATTCACAGAAATTAACCATTGGTCTTGTATGTTTTGATATAATGACATTCTCCAGAGTTCAATATTTAAAACAGAAGCAAACTCTTCATACAGTAGTGATACCTAGTGGAGCCCTTAGTAATTGATAGATGCAAAAAAGGTTGTGTTTGAAATCCCTATCTAGTGCCTATTCCTCAATATCCAGACTAGTTTCTAGTTTTTGGTTTCTGCCAGTGAGGAGCCTTGGATCTGAGAGCCCTGCATCTAGATATTAAAATCTAATGCAACCTTCCAGCAGCCACCTTTTATCTATTTGATTAACTGTAAATCTAGGATCCCAATATGAAAACACAATATGTTTTCAATCCAAGATCATATCAGATGAGTAGGCAATAGATTGGGATTTTATGCACAGCCCTTCTTGCATCTATTGATTACTAAAGTTTTCACATGATGGCAGTACTGTCTGTAAGATTATCTATTGTTTTATCAGCTTGTCTAAGCATAAGAAAGGGTGATCATGTTATGTTTTAGTAAGTTCAAGATACACCTCTATCACTTCCATGGCCTGAATTTCTTAGTTATATAAAAGCATTCACCCATTCAATTACTTTCTCTGCCAGTTGAACATTTGTTTTTGTTTTTTTATATAAAAATATTAAAGCTTAAAGTGCAAAGGTTAACTGCGATGGAAATTGTGTTTCTGACTGTGTCACATTACCCAAGAAAACGATTGATTGTTAAATGATACATAATAACACAACTTCAGGTGTATATATAAAACTTTTAAATCCAAAATCAATTATTTTTTCTCAAAATACAAATTACTGAAAATTTTGATGATGAAGTCATATATAATTATAAGATAAACAATTTTAGTTGTATAATTATCATCATCATCAACCATTATCAATCCACTTCAGGATGAAGTTCTTTCCAAGTTCAATCCATCTTGTCCGGTCTCTAGCATCACTTATCCACCTCATCCCTGCACACTTTCTTATTTCATCCATCTATCTCACATATGGTCTCTTTCTGGGTCTTTTACAATCTCTTGGAATCCAATTTATAATAATAATAATAATAATAATAATAATAATAATAATAATAATAATAAAATAAAGTTTTTCTAGTAATAAATTTCATTTATAAATACTGTACTTCATATAAATCAACAAATAATTAGTCTATCACTGATTCCATTCGTCCAAGATAACATAATTATATTTTACCCATCTAAACGTTTTATCAATTTTGCTTGCTCTATTACCAAAAAAATTAACCAAGTACCAATGTATGTCTTTTTAAATATGTAAATGACTCATTTTACGGCTTCATCTGAAAATTATAAATTTACCTCCCAATTATCACTTACAGATGTCATATCCGTGTACTCATTGTGAGATGTATCGTGCGTACCCCTCCCTACATTTTTTTAAGAATCAGAAAAAAGCTAAATATTAAAAGAAATTAAACCAGGAAAAAAATATTTAATAGATTATGCAATAGTGTATGGAGATACTGAGTGTAACCAAAAAGAACCAAAATGAAAATATGGGGTGAGAGAACTAACAAGCAACGCATATATCTTTGAAAAAATTAGAAGATTGAAATGGAAATGGATTGGATATATTGCTAGAAAGATAGTAATAGATAAACAGTTGGAATCTTAAAATGGATTTCGAGAGATTGCAAAAGACTTGAATGAGACATGTGTGGAATGTACCTATGAAATAATGTAAGTTTTGGAATAATGCAGAGAAAAGAGATTGTGGATTGTTGAAACTAGGTTAAAATGGATATATTATTGCTTAAAACGCTAATGAGTTAGAATGTTTATTAGGCAAACTAGTTTTAAATTGGATTTTTTTGTCAAGCGTTGGTGGTCGAGACGTCAACACAGCTGCCTTACAAGCAGTTGGCCCGGGTTAGCGGATTCGCTTCCCGACCGATGCTATGACACATGAAAAAAAAAATTGGATTTTTTTTCAGGATCTAAGCAAAGCTAGTTTCTCATTCAATTATTGATTGATAAATAAATAACTATTTTTTTATTAGAAACTTTTAACAACGATCTCTTCACAGTCGATAGACTTTAAAAGAATTTCGTTCTACTGTGAACTATATAAATGCTGCTTTATGTGCGAAATATGTAATTGTTAGCAATATAACTAATAATAATTTATTTTAATTTTTAATTATATATACATATTTTAATTATAATCATAAACAGTTAAAATTATGCTTTTGGAAAAAAATATATATTAGAAAAACATACGCCAGAGAAAAATCCGATAATTGTTTTTCCAATTAAATATGAGACATTTAATAAAAGATTAATACAAAAATATAGAGCGATGTCTATTAACAAACAGTTATCACTGATATTATTGAGAAAATTAAATGGTTAAATTGAAGATGGCCCCACATATTGTTAGAATAAGTTATTAGATGAACAGTTAAAATCTTATACTGAGCTCAAAAGGTTTATAAGACCTAGAAAAATATCACGTGTAAGATGGATGAAAGAGAAATGAACATTGGAATGCGGTAATAAAATAAGCTATGAATCGAAGTTTTGAAATGAGACATACATCTTGTAGCTGAAAATTATGATGATCGATATCATTATTTTCAAAGAATACTGGCACTCTCATTGCAAGCAAAATAAAAACAAAAATCAATGTTAGAATGACTACTAGCTAATAATTGTAATTTAATTAGGCTCAAAAAATCATCTGTTGATTTTATTTCAAAAAGTATCATTCTGCTAAAAAAAAGACCTAATGCCAGTATATGTGGATTCTAGAACAATTACTATGATCTATCATATAGCTAATACTATTATAACTACTACTATTACTACTAATAATAATTAATCAAACAGTTTGTTGCTCACAAGTTCATAAAATGTTTATGCAGTGGAACTGACAACTGCATCCATGATTCATAATCTTTAAAATCCAAGATCAGCCCCCTTATGACTACAACAATTTTTTTTAAAAAAGTAAAAGTTCCAGGGTCAACCCCCTTACCACTGCAACAAATTTTTAAAAAACTAAAAGTTCCAGGATTCACTACAGCAGCGAATTTTTTTTTTAAAAAAATAAAGTTTCAGGATCAGCCCCCTTACCACTGCAACAAATTTTTAAAAAAGTAAAAGGTTTTCAAATAAATGGGCATTTTCCTATCTAAAGATCAAAGTAGATTTATGAAAGGCAAAGGCCAAAAGATGCAAGTAAAGGTTATAATAATCAAATGGCTAAAAGTGTGGGAGATTTTAAAAAGTTTGAGGCTAGTAGTTTGAGCTTCAATGCCAGCTATCTCCACCTCATGGCACCAAAGCTGACAGAATAAGAATCATTGGTGAAAGATGTATAAAGAAAATAAAACAGATTAATATTTGTTTTATTAATCTTGAAAAAAAAATTGATAGAATGATTAGGGTTATTTTGTTGAATATATTGAATTAAAAAAATATATAGGTTGAAACAAAAATCTTTGTTGAAAAATTTGCATGTCAATCACTCTTGACTCTACATAATTCAGTGCGAGATACCTACTTCCACTTTGTAATTACTTATATTTAAAAGTTATTAATAGGGCCACTAGACTGTTGCATCATAAATATATTTACAACCAAGCAAGGAAAGATCTAGTGGGAAGTCAGTGTTTCTTGAAAATAAAATAGTGTCTCGCCATAGCTTCTATCCACATAATATTAGAGTATTATAATATAATTCTTCCACTCTTTTTGCATTGTTTAATTCAACTAATATCAATCTCTTTTTATTACTTCTATAATAATAAGTGTATAGTGCATTGTAGAAGTAATAAAGAAAGTTATTGATATTGATATTAGTTAATATTAAAGCAGTGTGTGAAGAACGCAATGATCAGAAAAAATTCAATGAGGCATGGTTTATTGCTAATAACATCTATACAATAAACAAAAAGACTCTTCTATTGATTTGTTCATTAACTGAAACATGGAAATCAAAAAATTTACTTATTACCTACCTTTTATTAACTTGCTATTCTCTCTCAATATTGACAGCTACTGAATTTAAGTGCTATGAAAATGACCTTCTATGTTGAAAACATTGTCCAGTTGTTTATTATTTAAAGTCTAAGTGATTAATCTTTTCTTTGGAAGTGATTAAATACTTATCATAGAATTACATACTAAAAGAAAAGAAACTTGATCACCATCTCTAACTAGCACATAATTGTTGTAAACAAAGGCAAAACTCTCCATACAGTAGTGCCATCCTGTGGAAAACAGAGTAATCAATGGATGCCAGAAGGCTTGTGCATAAAATCCCTATCTAGTGCCTACTCATCCAATATCCCCATACTAGTTTCTGGCTTGTGGCCATCATCAGTGAGGAGCCTTGGATCTGAGAGCACTGCACCTAGATCTTAGGATCTAATGCAACCCTCCAGCAGCCACCTTTAAACTCTACTTTATTACAAAACTATGAGAATGAAATTGAAAACACAATAATATTTTCAATCCAAACTCAATAGCTTATGTAATCATATGGGTCTGAACTTAATTCAGCACCCATACATTTTGGTGTCTTTGGCTCTTAAACAACCATAGACACCACTATCCTATTAGGCAGGATACATAAGCTATTGAGCTTGGATAGAAAATATTATTGTGTTTTCAATTTCATTCTCATAGTTTTGTAGTAAAGTAGAGTTAATAGGTGGCTGCTGGAGGGTTGCATTAGATCCTAAGATCTAGGTGCAGTGCTCTCAGATCCAAGGCTCCTCACTGCTGATGGCCACAAGCCAGAAACTAGTCTGGGGATATTGGATGAGTAGGCACTAGATAGAGATTTTATGCACAAGCCTTCTGGCATCCATTGATTACTCTGTTTGGCACAGGGTGGCACTACTGTATGGAGAATTTTGCCTTTGTTTAAAAGAAAAGAAGTATAAATTGTTATAGAAGATGCAAGTAGTGAGAAATATTCTTCTTGTGGAAAAATCTATGAAGGGATATATTTCACAGGGTCTTGTCTATTTTTGTTTTATTTGAATAAAATGTGAATAAAGGAATTTTATAATGGGGATTAGTGATGGGGGTAGAAGGGTTAATTTTATCACATTTGCTAATAAAGTGACATAATAAAAAGGTTAAGACAATTTGTATTAGATGGAAATATATTTAAAGAGATATCAGATTCAATCTTTATGCATAATCATGTCTTATCACAGCTGTGTGCCATGCAAGACTATCAACAATTCATGTAAATATAACAGCTACTCAACTTGATGCTAAAGTGCAAATATTTAGAACTACAATTGCTTGCTAGAACTTAATCTACTTCAAGTTTATTTATAGCTAAATCAATATGATTTATTTATAGTTAAATCAATATGATTTATTTATAAAATATTTTGATGTTGGATTTCACAAATAAGGTTTTTAATAATATTGGTGATGGTGATGATGACCAAACAATATATCCTCATTTTTCAAAGACTATATGCAAGAATCTTAAAAAGACATGAGTTGTATCTGCTGATACATCAGTATACAACTTTCTATGTGAGAATCAGATAAAAAGATACTTCAACTAGTAGCTTGACTTATTAGCAGGATACACAAATAGATTCCTGGAGTGTCTGCTTCATTACGAAAAAGTTCATATGATGAAATAATATTCTAACATTATAATATCCTAAGACCTTCTCCATTAATACTCCGGAGGTTGTGATTGATCTGTAAGATACAAAAAAAATTCTTAAATATTGCTAGACATTGCAAGCAAAATACATCTCCTGGTGCTTTCTATAATTCCATATTTCTCTGGAAAAATGATGATTTATTTATTTAATGTCAAGCAGGAAACCATGTACATTGTGGCATGACTATATCCTCAAAATTTAACATTTGAATCATAACGACTGGTGAGGGCCAGACTAAAGTACTGGTCTCAAGGCAACCCCAGTCATCTATTTCACATAAACATGTGTTAACCTAATAGAGATGTGTTTAAATTAGCTATATCGGAGCAGCTATATCATAAGATATTCTAACTATTAAACACAAATATTTGACAATAGATGAGAAAGTAATGGGAAATGAGGTTTTCGACAATAACAATTTATTTAACAAGAACCATAAAATAACTTAATAAAGTCTTGCATTGGTGGTCGAGAGGTCAGCGCGACCGCCTTGCACTAGCAGGCAGTTGCCCGGGTTGCGGGTTCGCGTCCCGGCCGATGCTATGACACTTAAAAAAAAACTTAATAAAACAAATTAATTTTATCTAATCCCTTGTATTTACAAATGTTTAAAATCAACAATAAAAAAACCTATTTTAGAATGTATCAGAAAAATCAATCGAGTGTCTAAGAGCTTAATTCATTTATTTAAATTATTTTAATCCCCTTCAACTTGATTGATTTCCTATCTCATTGATTAATAGACTAAATAGATCATACAATATATAAAAATAAATGCTTTTATATCAAAAGAGTTAGATTGACATTATTAAAATATAATTAAAATGTTAGAATAAACTTAGGGTAAAAAAAAACAGTGTCTCTACAAAATTAAATCAAATTTATCGATTATTAGCGAAGTTAGTAATTATAACAAAATGAGTCAAATGAAACGGTCTTACCAAATTTTGTTGAACTCAACATTCACAGAGTTTTGTATGACATTTAATATCTCAATTTAATGTTAAAGAGTTATCTACTACTGATGTAACTAACTCAAGTTTGTTTTTTCTGATATGCTCTTATAGCTTACTTAATGAAGAAAAATATCAGGTAAATGTTTAATGTGTGTGGTATTTCTTCTCATTGGTAAGCCCTCTTTCTTTTTACTCATGGATTATTTATTCTCTGATAATTTTCAGCAGGTATTATAGACAATTAATTATAGTAATGGAAAACAACCTTGACAATGGTAGGTATTAACACTGCATTTATTTTAGCAACTCTTTGGGCACCAGTTAGGCTACATGGTGAAAAGATGAAATAACTGATAGGATTTGTGAACAATTTTGGCCAATTGGAGGATAATAGAAATCCCTTTTCTTGTAGCTAACTAGCAATAGACAAAATTTAAACAAGAATAATAAAAACAATAAAAACCTGAACCTTTTTCACACCTAATTCTCTTATTGCCTGATGGATTATCTGCCTTTACTTTTTTATTAATCAAAATTAAAAAAATTTAAAATTTTTTAGGTACTTATTTAGTCCAGCAATAATGAAATTCGTTGGCACAAATAAATGTGTATATAAAGCATTAATTGAACATATTTACAATCCTGGACCAACTGATAAGTGCTAGTTTAGC
Source organism: Epiperipatus broadwayi (assembly GCA_028023455.1). Lineage (NCBI taxonomy): Eukaryota > Metazoa > Onychophora > Udeonychophora > Euonychophora > Peripatidae > Epiperipatus > Epiperipatus broadwayi. The sequence continues at coordinate 329,533 of JAQFVV010006405.1, forward strand.
AAGAAATACGGATTGGTGATTATTTATCTTTTCAACAGGTGTGTGATCAGGTGGGTCAGCAATATAATATGGCGCTGAGAGTAATGGGTTGTGTGCAAGTCTGAGTTCGAATCCTGCATATATTACATATATAGATGCAGATTTAAGCCTGTATAATGTATTAAATAAATATGTAAGTATATATGTGACAATATTCTTATGAGGAGAAAGTTATTAGTCAAATTGTTGGTTTTGCTGTTAATTTTATGGTTAAAAAATGGTGGTATTTCATTCAGGGCTGTTGAAAGAAAATAGCCATTCATAAAAGAATATGGTTTGAGATCAGAAAGATCAGACCAGAGCAGTGATGCTAAGAAACACCATTTTGTTGTAAATGGACAAAATTTCATGGTTAAATATATGTATATATATTTTTTTGTTTTGGCTATCACTTGTAATAAATTTATATTGTTAAAAGTTTATCTGTTGGAAGATCATTTCTCACAAAAAATGTAAACGTGTGTCTGTTCCATTCCCATAAAATAAAGTTATGGATGGCCATTTTTCAAAATAAAAAATCTTTATAAGTTTAGATGGTGGAAAATATTTTTTTACAAAAAACATAAAAGTATTTTAGTAGACATTTGTACATTTCCCGTAAATAAAGTTATAGTTAATCGTTGTTCCAAATAAATAATGCAGGATGAATACTTATATAAAATATCACTTCTGAACTAATTATCTTTTTTTAGAGTCCTAGCTCAAAAGGTTTTGCTTAATTCCTTATATATTAGATATCATTATTTTTTATACGAGAGCAAAGCAAAACATATTTTAAAATGGATGTTCAGGATTATTCAGTTTATTTTCTTAATCCCTGAATTTATCCTTAATTGCACTAAAAAATTGTATCTATATATCTTCCTATTTTAAGTAGAACAAAAGAAACTAAATTTTTATTTTTTAAATTTTTACTTTTTTTTTTTTAATTAATTCTTTCCTGTTAGGAAACGGCAAAAGAAATGATTTTTTTAAATCAAAAATTAATATTTATTATCTCTTGGCGGTTTTTTTTTTATTATTATTTTTTACATATTTGAAACTTTTGTAAGACTTAAAATATGCAAATAAGCATTTATTTTTATAGCGCTATGTTTTATAAATTGCACAATAGCTTGAAAAGGCTGACCTTTAAGACTTAAAATATGTAACTAATTTCTTTTCTTTTAGATATTAAACTATCTAAGCTATTAAGCTTAATTTTATCTTTCTCTTAGCCTTTATATTTATTGAGTTGTATATGTGACCCACAACAGTGATATCACAATATATCAGGTGCATAGGTTCAAAGTCATGGCTAAGTGTGCATTTGTATGTTACTAATGCTAACCATAACATTTAAACCATGAATTTGATTATATATGTGTATCACAAGCTGCAACGTGTAAAGTCAATGTTATCGTAGTTATAAAAATAATTTTTAGATTGTAGTTAAAAATAAATAAAAATGATGTATTTTGTATTATAAATATAATAAATCAAACTTTCCAATGATTTATTTAGTATTTCAGCACATCTTAAATATGCATATTTGTTTTGGATACACAAGACACCTCCACAATGTTTTTAACTGTGATTTCTGTATGACTAATATTTCAACACTGTTCCAACCTAGAGCATATTCATATTCATAACATTAACAAATTAATTAAGAATGCAATAAAAATGAGATAAGAGTGAAATAAAACTGGCAGGGAAATTAAAATTCGTGTTTAAATATCAAAACAGTAATTTATTAAAACAATCTGTTTCATTAAAAAATTACCCAGGATTATATGCCACACAGATATAAAATACTCTGAATTGATATACACCTGGGTCTCGTTTTACGCGATAGATAGGTTCCTCAGAAAATGCGCATATGAAATCGTGCAAAAATAGACGTAACTTACATTGAAAAAGGGGGGATGCAGTTGTGATTTTTCAAAATTCGCGTAAAAGCAAAGCACCAATTAAAATTACTTTATTAAAATTCTTGCAAAAAAAAAAATAAGGAAATAAAATGACTAATAAAAAATTTCAAATTTAAAAAAAATTGATAAAAGACAAACTTTTTTTTAACTATAATATTTAATTTTATTCAAAATAATATATTTTTATGCATAATTTACAGTACAGTAATTTACATTTTTTATATAAGAGGAAATACAACTAGCACCAACTTCACACTCATATTGTGTCAATCGTTTTCTGGTGACAAAGTAATTAATCTTTGAGATGATGATTTTATTAATTGTTTATGAAACTAACAACTAAAAATTAAATTCTTATTTTTGTCTTTAATTTTCAATTCCGTTTAAAAATCAAATTTCACATCACATTAATTATAAATAATTTTTAAATTGTTAATTACAATTAAAAATCAAATTATAATTTTTAATTGTCAAATTTAATTGTGCCCACTGCTATTACTATCCTTTTAAAAATAAACTTATGGACACTAAATGATTAATAATTGATTACATTCTTTTTTAAAAAGCAAAAACAGAATGTGATTTAAAATGCAAAATTAACACGCACAATGTTTGAACAAATTTACATTATAATCTTGTAAAATTTAATGTGTGTATACATAAAATGTGGAAATCATGATTTTAATTTCATTACTGCATAAAATCTTACTATTATAAAGCACTGAAAATATTGAAATTACTAAGATGAAAGTCGAATTCCAATAATGTGCTATTGCTTTCAATATAATGTAAGTGCACAAAATTTATTATTTAAAGTAATAGCACATTATCGGAGTTCGACTTCCAGTGAAACATGAACGAACCACGTAACTTCAAAATCGTGTTAAATAAGTCCACGTAAAAAGAGACCCAGGTGTATTAGAAAGAGAAAGGTTTCAACTTTTTTACATGCTCTTTAAATGTTTGTATAATAGTCACATGATGTAGTTTTTGACTATAGAGAGACCTCTCAAACCTCAACACAAGGTAGGGACTTTATAAAGATTGGCTGTCTTTTCTTTAACCTAAATTCTTATTATATAGGCCAATCTGAAGCATCTTGATTTGAGAGCATGAAGATATTACTCTATTCCTTTCACAAATTAACTTACATGAAATCTTACAATTTATGAGTTAATATTAGGATCTTTTTAATAAAAATATAGAAGCTAATGTAACATTCTGATTATTTAACAAGCACACAGGAAATCTGTAATTAGAAAGGCTTTAACCTTTCATTAACTCATTGTAAATCGCAAGATTGTGCATAAGTTAATTTGTGAAATAAAATAGTGGACTTGGATGTGAAAATTGGTCTATATAAGTAAGAATTTAGGTTAAAGATAAGATGGTCACTCTAATCTTTATAAAATCCCTATTTTGTGTTGAGGTTTGAGAGGTCCCTCTATAACCAAAAACTACATTGTTTGGCTATTCTACAAACATTTAAGGCAAATGTGAAAAGGGTAAAGCCTTTCTCTTTCTAATTATAGACTTCCTGTGCACTCAATAAATAAGCAGAACATTCAATTGATATATCAAAAAGATATTAGCATTTTCTTTTCAAAGAAAGAAGAAATAAAATTAATTTATAAAAAAACTGCAAAATCTAATGTAAATGATCAATTTATCCTATGATATCTTTACTGACACACTCAATTCTTTATATGTTGAATTACTCTCATATAAAAGAAATAAATAGTGGGGCCATTTTCAGGCAATTTAGCTACAAAGACATTTTAGAAATGATGATGTTTGGGGAAACGTCTATTGCCACTGATAGCTTCCAAGACAAAACCACTTTTTACTCCATTGTTCACTAGTATCATTTCTATCATAAGTTTAATTAGATCTCTAATTAAACCTATGACAAAAAGTTATTAGTGAAGATTACAATAAGTAAAAAAGTGGTTTACCTTTGGGAACTATTAGCTATAATTGATGGTTTCTATAATAACATCATTGCCAAAACACTTTTGTAGCTAATTTGCATGACAACGACCCCACACTTTAATTTATTTACATCATAAATCCATAATACCTGAATGCAAGTATAATTTAAATACACCCGGGTCTCGTTTTATGCAGATTTATTTAATGCGATTTTGAAGTAATGCGATTCATGTTTGTTTTTAATATCTTTGTATGCGGTTTTCTTTTATGCGATAAAAAATATTAGATCAGAAATCGAGCTCCGATAATGTGCTATTACTTCAAAGATTATAAATTTCGTGCACTCATGTCATATTTAAAATAATAGCGTATTATCGGAGTTCGACTTCCATCTAATAATTTCAATATTTTCAGCACTTTCTAATAGCACTGTAATAGATTTTATGCAATAAAGAAGTTCATAATTCACTTAAAATCAGAATTCCCCCATTTTATATACACACATTAAATTTTACAAAGACTATAATGTAAATCTGTTCAAACGTTATAGATGAAAAATGGTATGTTGTTGTTTTTGCATTTTAAATCACGTTCTATTTTTGTTTTTTATAAAAAGAGTACGTAATCAATTAATCATTTAGTGTCCACAGGTTTATTTTTAAAAGGTGAGTAACAGCGGTGGGCACAATTAAATTTGACAATTAAAATCTGATTTTTAATTGTAATTAACAATTTAAAAATTACGTAACGTTAAGGTGATGTGAAACGGTGAAATTTGATTTTTAAATGGAATTGAAAATTAAAAAAATAAAGACAGAAATAAGAATTTAATTTTTATTGTTAGTTTTAATTAAATTTTATCCAACAGTGGTGAGTCATTGACTTTTTTTATCTTAAGTCTAAGTTCTTATTTTTATTTAAACTTTTAGTTTACTCTAACAGAGAGAAAAAAACACCCAAGAAAATGAATTTCTTTGTAAACAAAAATTTCAATTTTAGATCGCTTAGCAAAATGAGAAGGATCAACAGTGATTGGAAAACGCTTTAGTTGTATTTCCTCTTGACTTCGTTTAAGGAGAAGCTACAGTACCTCATATCACATCACATCATGACGAATCTGATGTCTCGAATAGCGATAATGATTAAAATACCATACATGTATGAAAAAAATGTAAATTACGCATAAAAATATATTGTTTGTAATAAAAATATATTGTTTTGAATAAAATTAAATACTGTAGTTAATAAAAAAAAAGTTTGTCTTGTATCAATTTTTTTCAAATTTGAAATTTTTTATTAGTCATTTTATTTTCTTATTTTTTTTTATGTGAATTTTAAAGTTATTTTACGTTGTTGCTTTGCTTTTATGCAATTTTTGGAAAATTACAGTCCGTATTCCCCATTTTTAAGGTAAGTTAAGTCTATTTTTGTGCAATTTCTTTTGTGCGCATTTTCTGAGGAACTTATCTATGGAAAAACGAGACCCAGGTGTATTTAGAGTTAAAATGTAATTACAGAGGATTTGAATTCAGATATTCAAACTCCCTTCAAATATCCACTCTATCCCATACAATTGATACATGTGGACGCACAATATGAAAAAGATAAATAATCTCCAATAAACATATTACATCCTGAACCAGCACTCATCAGATCAGATTGCCATCTTCCATACATGTATAATCAGTGCTTGGTTTATATTAAGATAGCACATCTTCAAACTTTAATGAATAGGCTCCAATCTATTCCACACTGCAACTCTTGAGCCATCCATACCATTAAAAATCTATAATGATTGAATGCCTATATCTCTTGTTGATACCAATATTATTGTCATGACCATGTTCACTTAGTCTACATGACAATAATATTGGCATCAACAATGGATTTAAGAGTTCCATCAACAGATTTTCAATGGTATAGATGGCTAAAGAGTTAGAGGGTGGAGTAGTTTGAAGCCTTTCTAAGATTTTCCATTTTAATATAAACCAAGCACTGATTATATATATATGTGTGTGTGTGTGTGTGTGTAGGAAATGATGATCTGCACCAACTGATGAGTGCTGGTTCAGCATGAAATGTGCATCTTGGGATCATAGATCTTTTTACATGGGCATGGTCATATGTTTACGATTACATCCCTTCACAAGGTATTAAAAGCAGATAGAAACCAGTCCCTACCTTGTGTGAGAGGAGTGTTGTGAAAATTACACTACAGAAATACTGTTCATTGTTGAATAATCTCAAGTCTAATAAATTACTAATAAAAATATTAATTAGATTGAATGTATATTTAAAAGGGAAATACTAATAAAGGATATGTTGGAAGTGACTGTAAATGTTATGAGAAATGTGATAGGTAAAGAAAGAAACTGACAGATCAGTCTACAAAAGAAAAACAGATATTAGTATTTGAAAAAATAAGCAAGAGATAGAAAGGTTTAAAGAATGTGATATATATTTGTATGTGATATGAGCTTTCTGTCAATTAATTAATGATTGTGACATCAAAATGTAATTATTTATTCTTATTAATTGACATCTTCAGATGTTTTTAAGCTATTCTATCAATTTTTGAAAGACTTTTAAGTAATTATAGTTTCATTATATTTCATATTCCATCTTTAGCTATTGTAGAAATTTGCTAGTAACATGTGTGAGAATGATGTAGTGAAAATTACACCACATAAATATTATTCATTATTGAATAATCTCTAGTCTACTAAATAATTAATAAGAACTATTAATATATTTTCATTAAAGAATTTGTGTCAAAGTTGTGAGGGAAGTTCATTTGACACATCAATTAAACTGTAGTAATTTGTGATATATATATATATATATATATATATATATATATGGCTGCAGAAAGGAGTTTGCTATTAACTGAAAGGAGACCCTTTGATTCCTCTTGGAGGCCTTAAAGGAACCGAGCAGGGCAAATTCCTAATGTCCACTCCATACGTTCTTGTCGTTGCAGCTGTTATTACTATATGTTTATTCATATAGTATACGAACATGGATGGGCTGCTCACCAACACGCATTAGCCAGCGTGGTGAGTTTATTGGCTTTTTACCTCTGAGTTTAAGATCAAGAAACACCATGGTCTTTCTTCTCAGTGCCTGATAAGGCAGAATGAATGTTTGTGTAAATGATAAAGATTTTTCCCAATTATACAATTATGACAGACAAAAATAAAGCATGGCCCTTAATCCCAGGAGGCTGTAAAGTCACCAACCAAGGCAGCGGTTGGTGGCCGAAGGCGGAGGGTGCTAAGAATATCCTGGAGGCGGACCCAGGCTGCCATTTGATGACGACTTTTTATTTAGGTACTTACAACTGCAGATCACTTTCAAGTGAAGGAAGATTGCAAGAATTAGAAGAAGAACTCTCTTATATTAAATGGGATATTATTGGACTTTGTGAAGTTAGAAGAAAAGGTGAAGAGACAATTGATTTAAAAAGTGGACATATGCTCTATTATAAAGGCACAAATATTGGAAATACAAGTGGAGTAGGATTCATTATAAATAAAAAGTGGAAGAACAATATTGTGGAGATTGATGGTGTATCAGACAGAGTGGCAAGATTAGTTATACAACTTAATAGCAGATATCAAATGCAGATAAGTCATGTTTATGCCCCAACAAGTTCTCATAGTGATGAAGTAGTAGAAGATTTTTATATGGATGTACAAAAGGCTTTTGATCAGAGTAAACAACATTTTAAAATTGTTATGGGAGATTTTAATGCTAGAATTGGTAAACAAATGAAAGATGAAAGTGTTGTAGGTAATTTTGGTTATGGTAATAGAAATGAGAGAGGACATAGACTTGTGGAGTTTGCAGAGAAGGAAAAACTTTATATTATGAATTCTTTTTTTGAGAAAAATGTTAGAAGGAAATGGACATGGAAGCATCCAAATGAAGGTACAGCAGAATTGGATTATATTTTGACTAACAGGAAATACATATTTCAAGATTGTAATGTTCTTAATAAATTTAACACAGGAAGTGATCATCGATTAGTAAGGGGTAAGATACATGTTAATGTAAAACTAGAGAGACAAAAATTATTAAGAAAAACTATATTTACAGTTGATATTCCTAATCTTCAGAAACATTCTAATGAATTTAAATTAGAACTTACAAATCGGTTTCAAGTATTAGTAGATTTTGAACATGATTCAGATTTGAATGAAATTAATATGAAAATAACTGATACACTTTTAAAAACTGCAACAAAGATAGCTGGTAGAAAAAAGCAGCAATTGACTAATAAAATTTCTACTGAGACTAGAGAACTTATGAAGAAAAGAAGGAATATGAAGATATGCAAGAATGATGCATTAAAAAGAATTGAATATCTCGAATTTTGTAAAATGGTGCGGAAAAGAGTTGAAAATGATATAAGAAAGTATAACTGTGAACTAGCAAGAAAAGCTGTAGAAGAAAATAAAAGTCCTAAGAATGTAAAACAACATTTTGGTATTGGTAGGAAATTTATATCTGCAATAAGGAAAAAAGATGGAATTATTACTAAAAAGAGGGATGACATTATGAAATTGGTAGAAGATTTTTATCAAGAATTATATAGTAATAAAGAACAAGTACCTCCTATATCTATTACATCTTCCAAATTGCCCAGAATTTTAAATGAAGAAGTGAGAAATGCAATTAAATGTATGAAAAAAGGAAAGGCTCCAGGTAATGATGGAATTATAATTGATATATTAAAAGAAGCAGGTGAAGAAACAGAAAAAATATTAGCAAAGTTATATACCAAATGTCTAAATGATAAAGATGTACCGGATGATTGGAAGAATGCAGTAATAATATTAATATTTAAAAAAGGTGATAAAGAAGATATTAGAAATTACAGACCTATCAGCCTTTTATCAGTTTTATATAAAATTTTTACCAAGATAATTACAACTCGTCTACAGAGAACCTTGGATTTTCACCAACCAAGAGAACAAGCTGGATTTAAAAGTGGTTTTAGTACAGTAGATCATATTCAAGTATTGAGAGAAGTTATAGAAAGGACAAATGAATATGAGTTGTCATTATGTTTTGGATTTGTAGATTATGAAAAGGCATTTGATTCTATAAACATTTCTTCAGTGATTAAAGCATTGGATCATCAAGGTATAGATCCAGGATATTGTCATATTTTAAAGAATATTTATAAAAATGCAACAGCAACAATTAGATTACATAATGATACTGGGAAAGTCAACATTGAGAAAGGTGTAAGACAAGGTGACTCCATATCTCCAAAACTTTTTACAGCAGTGCTGCAAGAAGTATTTTGTGGATTAAAATGGGAAACTAAAGGAGTGAAAGTAAATGGAGATTATTTAAGTCATTTAGATTTCGCAGATGATGTAGTTGTTTTTGCAAATAATGCTTCCGAGCTGCAGGAAATGTTGCAGGAGTTATCAGATGAAAGTAGGAAAGTAGGACTAAAGATAAATGTTAAAAAGACTAAAGTAATGTTTAATCGATTTGCTCAAAATATGAAAATAAAGATTGATTATGATGAATTAGAAGAAGTTAAGAGTTACAAATACCTTGGTCAGATTATTAATACAGATGGAAACATAATAGAGGAAATTAATCATAGAATTAAACTTGGTTGGAGTGCTTTTGGTAGAAATAACTTGATATTAAAAGGAAATATGCCTATGTGTTTGAAAAGAAAGGTTTTTAACAAATGTGTTTTACCAGTTCTTACTTATGGATCTGAGACTTGGACACTTAATAGAAGATCAATACAGAGACTTCAGACCACTCAAAGAAGTATGGAGAGATGTATGTTGGGAGTAACAAGAAGAGATCGAAAACGCAATGTATGGGTAAGAGAACAAACAGGTGTTACTGACCTCATTGAAAAAATTAAAAGATTGAAGTGGAGTTGGGCTGGACATATTGCTAGAAGAGATGATAATAGATGGACAATTGAAATTTTAAACTGGATTCCAAGAGATTGTAAAAGACCCAGAAGGAGACCACATGTAAGATGGATGGATGAAATAAGAAAATGTGTAGGGGTGATGTGGAGAAGAGAAGCTAAAGATCGGAGAAGATGGATTAAACTTGGAGAGACCTTCATCCTGCAGTGGATTGATAATGGTTGATAATGATGATATATATATATATATATATATATATATATATAATATATATATATATATATATATATATATATATATATATATATTGTAAGAGATTGTGATCTGGGCCAACTGATGAGTTTGAGGGTTAGTTCAGCATGAAATGTGTATCTCATAGATTATAGTTCTTTTTCATATGTCATTGGTCATATGTTTATGATTATGTCCCTCCACAAAGTGTTAAAAGTGGATAGAAACCAGTCCTACCTTTTGTGAGAGAGATTTCATGAAAATTACACTATAGATATATTATTTATTATTAGTCTATTTCCAAATTTTATATCTTATAAAATATATATAAAAAAATTTCTCAAGAAATCTGTGTGATATCGTTTTAAGCGTCCTGTTAAACTTTCCTTATACCGTATATTGAATAAAGATGTTCTTTGCAATATCTTCTTAAGAATCCTATTACATTTTAGATGCTCCTTACAATAGAAGATTATCAATTCCAACAAGTCATAAAACATATCAATTGATCATAAGAACTTGACATCCTATTTTTAGAATCTTAGACAGCAGTATATAGCATCATCACCATTATTTATCTGAAATAAGATAAAAGACTTTTCAAGATTAATCCAGTTTATTTGATATCATTTTGCAAAGTCCCTATATCATGTATTCATTTCACATGTGGTATTCTTTTAGATATTTTATTAATTTCTTGAAAGTCAATATAGGACTTCAACTGTTTGTCCACTGTCCATTGTTGAGTCCAGCTTCTTAATTCTTTTAATGAATTCAATAATACTCATTTGTTCTTTCAACAATATAATTCATTTTTGATATCTCCTTTTTACTCCTAAGATATATCTCTCCATACATTGTTCTGTGATCTGAAATTTTTGTATTGCTCTTCTGATAAATATCCAAATCTCAGATCCATATCAAACTGAATAACAGATTTCTTAAAGAACTTTTTTTCCCAAACACATAGCTATATTTCCTTGTAATTTTACTTAAAACCCTTCATCCAAGTTTAATTCCATTTTATTTCCATCCATAATAATAATCTGATCAAAGCATTTACTTTTAGTTGTTAATATTTTTAATGAATCATTTTCATTACCTTACTTATGTTTTTTAATATTTGAATACAGGTTTAGGGTATATATTTAAGCTAGTGGTAATTAGAGAGGATTTGAACCCAGACCTTCATGCTCCTTTCAGTTATTCACTCGTTGTATAACTTATACACATGACCAGGTACATGTGAAAATATGTATATTGAAGATCATTTATCTTTTTCACATGTAGGTAGTTATGGAGTGGATGACTGAAAGAAGATTGAAAGTCTGTGTTCAAATCCTCTCTATTTATGCTTTTTTAGTATTTATCCGTAATCCTTTTTTTGCATTGCATAAGCAACATTTACTGAAGTTCTGAACCATTATTTGGAAAAGCAATCATATTATCTGCAGAGTTGTGTATTTTCCGTGGCTTTTTACTTTAATACTTTAGTAATAAAAATACTATGATAAAACTTAACCTTAACCCTAAACCTAACCCTAACTCTAAAGCTAATTTTAATCCTAACCCAGTACATCTCTGACCTTTCACAAAAGATCTGATATTAAAGTACCCATACATTTTATAAAACTGCTATAAAAACTTTTATAGATATTTTATTCTTTTTACTCACTACATAATCTAATCATTGCTGTTGCAGTTCAATAAATATTCTCCAGAATATAATAAAATATTTCCATTTATATCATGATAATCCATAGCTTAATAATCTATTTCATAAAAGTTAGCTTGGTTGTTGCTTATACATTTGAAGTTAAAATTTCTTTTTCTTTTTAAAATTGCTGAAAAATCGAATGGAATACACGTGCCAATACTACTATCCTTTTCTGCAGTTCAAGTTCCTTTTTGAAATGGTACATGTCACATTAAAATCAGACAAAATTCCGATTTTTTTATTAATATTTCTAAGAATAAACTCATTTAATTTTCTTTTGCTCAATTTATTATATTGTGTAGAGAAAACAAAGATATAAATGTTTCAATTACCAACGTTACTAATAAAATGGATTGAACATGTTTCAAAAATTTGCAATTTCAAGGCCTTCATCCTCAAAATAAACGTTATGTCGGAAATTATAAGTTAGTGTTAATTTTAGTTTTTTATTATTATTTATTATTATTTAAAATTTTTTTTATTATTTGATAAATGTATAATTTATTAATGCGTTTGTACTAGTGTGTTTGTGTAGTATATAAATTACACTTGTATTCAAATATAATGAAAGTAGTGATTATGTGCAATGTAATTTTGGGGCTCTAATCCAAGTTTGATGCAACCTTATTTTATAGACATAATGACTCTCAAAAGGTTTAATAATTTATTAGCATGTTTATATTTGTATTAGTGCATTCTAGCATGTCTATTTGTATAACAAGTAATGATATTTTCTGCATCTATAAATTTAGGCTATTATAAAGTAATGGAAAGTAAATGTTAAGGCTGATTACCAAATGCACAGGAAGGTTGCAGTTGATGAAGCAATCACAAAATTTACTGGGCATAGTAACCATGTGACAATATAAATTTTTAAAACCAATGAAGAGAGATTTCAAGTGGTGTATGTGCATGGTATCAACAACGGTTTTTGTATACCACATAGAATTGTTCGCAGGTAAAAAAATCAAATCCAGATTCTTGCCTAAGTTCTTGGTACTCATGCTGTGGAGTCAGTAGTTTGCCACATCTTGTATTACATTATTTTCAGGTCTATAACTAGCAAAGAAGCTATATATGCAAATAAATTATATCTCTGTGGGACAATAAATATAACAAGATAGCATGACAGGTGTGCACAAAAAATATAAAATGAAGAGAAGAGACTCATTTTATCATCGATACAGACAGTGGCCTTCAATTTTCTAGTTTTGGATGAACAAGAAGCCAATTATTATGATTACAAATGATATCCACCTTCTGGAAATGATTTACTTTGTCTCTTTTATTAGGATGAATCTTTTTCTAATAGATGCCTTGAGGTTTTTTAACTTTTGGAGTACAAGATAAAAATGAAGAATTCTTATGCTACTACTTTTGTATGTTCTGAAGCTATGGATTATGTCAGGTAAGAAGTATTATGTGTGATTTAAATGATAATTCTGTGATGAATGTAAAGAAATTATCAATGAAGATGTAATTTTAAACTTAATTAATGACTCTGTAATTGTGCTTTATGCACATGTAATGAAGCTATATAATTCATAATCCTAAATTAGCAGTCTGAGCGCTTTCGGGAATAAACAAACAATAAAGTAACATTTTTTTCAGATATTGAAATTTCTTTTTTTAACCTTACTTTTTTAATGATAATCACTATTTAATCTTAATCTTATTTTTTTCACTTAGTTTTTTTAGTTTCTATCAATGTAAAGCTATTTGCTCTAACATTATTAAAACTGAAGTTATTGTGAAAATTGGTCTCAAATCATTTTTTTTTAAAATTCAATATGGCGCCGAACACCTTAAAGTAATTTTTAATTGCTTCTGGAAATCCTTGTAGAGTGAAGGACCTTTTTTATAATCTACAAATCCACAGCATAATGACAACTTATATTCATTGGTTCTCGCTATAAAACTTTTTAATACTGATAAAAATTGGGAATGATCTATTGATTCGAATCCAAAAATCGCTATTTCTGGATTTTAATTATTTTTATTCATATATATATGTGCATTACTAGAAATCTTTTCTTATTATTTACCAATTTCAAAAGATATGTTTATATACATGTGTGTGCTTGTTTAGGGAAATAAACCATTTTATATTAAGCAGAAAAAAACTTAGGTTATAAAATAGGAATTATGCCAACCGGTTTTTTTTTTTTAAAAAAAAAAAGTAATAATAACTATAGTTTTGACAACTACAAAAAGGTTAAATCTGAAATAATTTTCTTAAAATAAATATTGAAATTGTGTTTTAGGTCAGAGTGACATATATATGTCAATGCCAGACAGTAAGGTGTGCCTTATAATAAAATTCAAAATCAATGAACTACCTTCGAGGAATCGTTTAACATTACGGTATTCCATCGACTGTATTTCTTTTTTGTTAGCAGGCATATAGAATGTTTTTTTATTTCATGATATACATACTTTCTATACAGTTACAATTTAAACACTAAGCTTGTAAAATTTAGACTATTACATAGTTTAACATTGTCTAATATTGGCATAAAGTAAATTTTAATATTTTATTCAAAGTAAATTTTAATGTGACATAAGTGCTAGAAATAATATTAAATTAAGAAATGGAATTAAAGTGAATGATTTACATATTCACGCTCTCAAGATTAGCTCATAAGTTACAATGTGAGATTGGAAATAAGACGGTCGCTCTTATTTCCTTAAAGACTTTATTTTGTCGCTAGGGCGAGAGTATTTTTTTAAAACGGCCCTGGCTTGGAGATTTGTTTACTTTCAATATTGTTAATTAAAAGTTATAAGTTTAATTACATGTAAAAAAATATATGTACTAATAAAAAAAGTTTATTGATAACTGAGTTTTATAAATATAATTTAAATGTGTTATTATTATCATCATCATCATCATAAATCAATAAATTATTCTATCCGACATGATTTCAACTATTATAATTACTTCTTATGAGCATAATACTCGGTCTGTTTCTGTCGGTTATATTCATGCTTGTCATCGAAATTTTCTCCTTTATGCAGACTAATATATTTATACAATCAGATCTTTACTAAGTTATTTTAATTTAGATCATAAGTAGTTTTGTAATATTCTTAAATTAAAATATTGTTGATCAATTTTATTTTGTTTATATTTCTTTTATGCCTTTGTTTGTTACTTTCTTTTTATTATTGTTATTATTATATGCATTGTGTTTATTCCCTTTACTAATTTAATGTGGATATATGCTGTTGTTTATCACTTAAATAAGTAAATAGATTAATGAATTATTATTATTAGCAGTAGTAGTAGTAGTGGTAGTAATAGTAGTAGTGGTGGTAGTAGCAGTAGTAGTAGTAGTAGTAGTAGTAGTAGTAGTAGGAAGTGGTAGTGGTAGTAGTAGTTGTAATAGTAGTAGTGATAGTGGTAGTGGCAATAGTAGTAGTAGTAGTAGTAGTAGTAGTAGTAGTAGTGATAGTGGTAGTAGTAGGAAGAATAGTAGGTAGTGATAGTAGTAGTTGTAGTGTTGTAGTGGTAGTAATAGTAATAGTAATATTAGTAGTAGTAGTAGTAATAGTAATACAACAACATTTATTTTCAACTTGGCACTCACTGTCTATGCTCTAGATATTGATTATAATATAGATTATTCAGATATCCAGATTCTATTTAGATGTAATCAACTTAATGAATAATATTCTGTAGTGTAATTTTCACTACATCACTCTCACACAGAGTAGGAACTGGTTTCTATCCATTTCTAACACTTTGTGGAAGGATCTAATCATAAACATATGACCAAAGATATATGAAAAAATATGGTACCCAAGATGCAAATTTTATGATGAATATTAGCACTCATGACATGACCTAAATCACAATCTCACACACATATCTTTATAACTATTCAGTATATATATATATAGACAAAATTTTACTACTTACTCCCCTCACAACTTTGACACAAACTATTAAAAATTATTAATTTATCTAGACGTACTCTCCACCAAAGAAAAATCAGTGAAACTGTTGAGATCCTTAAAAAATGAAACCATATTAACAAGCGTGATGATAAATTGAATGCAATTTTCATTTGGTAAAAAATTATTAATCTGAATGATTTTTGATTTGACATTGATTTTTTAATCTGCTATCATTCCTATCCCCCAACAATTTATCTTTTTTCCATTGGTAAATATTTTCTCATATTTTTAGAATATTCTTATACATGAAAATTGAAGCAATTGTCTTCAAATTAATATTTTGAATGGAGAAAGTTAATAATAACGTAATTAAAAAATAGAAAAAAAGTAGGTGCTAAATCTATTCAATGGAAGAATTTAGGATACTTCATTTGATAGGTTTTATTGTCAATATAAGTAAATAATCATATGATAACCTTTCCTTATGCTTATACAAGCTATCAAAACAGTAGCAAAAATTTTACCCCATAATAGTGCCTTTGAGTGCAAGTTTTAGTGATCAATAATCTTATATCCCAAACTAATTCTTTAGATCCATTATTTCCAGAGTAGTTTCCAGCACATGGCTTTTATCAGTGTGAAGCCTTGAATCTGGGAGCAGTGTGTTCGGATCTTTAAAAGTAATCCTTCATAAAATATGAGAACACACTTTTGTCTTAGACATAAATTATAAACAATTAAAATATGGTAATTTAGTATCTGTAAATTCTGAACAATGATAAAGATATGTGTAAAATATTATGATCTGAGCCAATTGATGAGTGCTGGTTCAGCATAAAATGTGTATCTTGGGAGAGATACATCTTTTTTATATGTCTTTGGTTATGTTCATGATTACCCCCCCCCCCACAATGTCTTAAAAGCAGATAGAAAGCAGTCCCTAATTTGCATGAGAATGGCGTAGTGGTAATTACAATACAGAAATATTATTCATTAAGTGGATAATTTCTAGACTAATGAATGACTAATAAAAAATATCAATATTCTTCTATTAAGAAGTTTGTATCAAAGTTGTGAGGGCAATAAGTTTGACACATCAATTAAACTGTGGTAATTCGCTATTTATAAATACTAAATAATGATAAACAGATTGCAACCTGGGACAGCTGATAACTTCTGGGTTCATTATGAAATGTGCATCCTAGGGATTATAGAATTTTTTCAAATACCTTTAATCATATATTTATGATTATACCCTCTATAAGATCTTAAAAGTGAATGGAAACCAGCTCTTACTTTGCATAACAGTGATGTGGTGAATATTACACGATAGAAATATTTATTAAGTGGAATCTAATAAATGACTATTAATATACTTCCATTAAGTGGCTTATACCAAAATTGTGAGGGCAGTAAATTTGACACTTATCTGATAAACTATGGAAATTCACTATCTATAAATACTGAACAATAATAAAAAGATTGTGATTTGGGCCAACTGATAGATGCTGGTTCAACCTGAAATGTGCATCTTGGGGATCATAAAATTTTTTACATCTTTGATCACATGTTCATGATTACACCCCTTCACAAGGTCTTGAAACCCATCTATATTAGTCTTTATCTTGCATGAGAAAGATGTGGTGAAAATTGCACTGCAGAAATATTATTCATTAAGTGATGTCAAATTCATGTTAAGGCAAAACTAAAAATGCAAATCTATTTAAAAAACAGTGCTATCAAGTGATATGTTTAAACCTCAGAAACACTTCAACGGTTAACCTGTTTGATGTCCTATTACTAATTGTTGAATGTATTTGGAATATTTAAATAAAGGTAAATTTTTCTAAAGACATTCAATACACATATTAGATGATGGAAATAATCCAATATAAAAATACAACTAAAACACCATCATCACAAACCTTCAGGAAATCAAAAGAACAATTTGAAATATATGCTAATGGCTGTATTACTTGAAAGTTCATAAAAAGTTTGAGTGGTGGAACTGCGAACATCAGGAGTGATCCTGGGGTTATTTAATTCCAAGTTGGACAATCTACCAACTGTACCAAACCATGAAGGGTAAAAGAAATGGTAATGGCTTTATTGCTCAGGAGTCCATAAAAATTTGAGCTCCAGAACTGGGAGGTCCTGGATCCTCCCAATCTTAAGTCAAATGCACTACCAAGAGTGCCAATCCATACAGAGTAGTAGGAGGTTATAAAAAGGATCAATGAACATGAATAGTCATTATGAGATTTGGAAATATTTCAACAGTGATTAAAAGACTTCAATCATGAAGACATGGGCATAGCATACTGTCACAATCTGATATTTATTTAAAATGTAATAGCAACGATTGGCTTGTGCAGTAGCTTTTAAGAAAATTAACATTAGTAATAGAAGCTTAACAGAATGGTTATATGGGAAGTGAACCTGAGCCGGCTGCTTGGAAGGCAGTTATGCTAACCACTAGGCCACCAATGCTTGACTGCTTATATGTATTCAAACCCTTATACTGAAGTTTTACAAAAAATATTTTGTGTATTAAAATGATAAGCTAAGAGAATAAAAATACGTCAATACTATTTTGGCCATTTAGACTTTGCAGATGATGTGGGGAGGGAGGTTCCTCTTTTTTTTGCAAATAGTGCTTCAGAACTTTAGTAAATATTGTAAAAGTCATCAGATGAAAATAAAAAAGTAGGACTAAAGATATGCTCACTGGATTTTTTCAGAAAAAAAAAAGATTCATAATCATGAATTAAAAGAAATTATAAGTACAAATATCTTATCCGATTATTAAAACAGATGGAAACATAAAGAAATAATAGATTTAGTATCACACTGAGGAAGCCAGTAGCAGAAACCAGTCTGGAGTTATGGAAATTCTGCAAGGCTTGTTAAAAGCTTATTTGTGAGCTCTTTATATAACATTTGTAATACAAGCTTGTTTAAATTAGGTCATGTGACATCTGACTTGATTTTTTTGCAATTTTATTTTTTGCTATTTAAGGCTTTATTATATTGCTAAAGTTATTAATATATGGTATATCTGAACTTAGATCAGTCCCATATGGCTAATTAAGTTAGATAGCCAGATTGGAAAACATATGGATGTCTAAAATTTTAGATTTTCTACTTAATAGTTATCCATTAGCTAAAATGTGGGGCTTGTCCTGGTATTTTTAATCTAATGGTTGAATATCCTAGCACCTCACTAAGGAATCCAGCAGCAGAAACTGGTGTGGGATTAGGGATATTCTGTAAGGGCATGTTAAGAGCTTATTGTGAGCTCTTTATAATAAACATTTGTAATACAAGCTTGTTTAAATTAGAACTTGTGACATCTGACTTGATTTTTTTGAATAAATCTAAAACTTAGATGAAGTTCTTTAGATGAAATGATTTGATATTTAACAAAACATGATTATATGTATGAAAAAAGATGTGTTTAGCACGTTTTACTTAAGGATCTGATATTTGGCTGCTTAATAGAGAATAATATTAAAAGTTCAGACCAATTAATGAAGAGATATGTGTTAGGTGGTATAAGAAAGGTTGAAACCATAATTTTGGGATCAGAAACCAAACAGATATCACTGACATCCATTGAAAAAAATTAAACCCAGAAATACTGTTGGATTAGATATATTTGTAGTAGAGATGGTAGCAGTGGACCATTCAAGTTTTAAATTGGATTAGCGACTGTAAAAAAAAGTAGAAAAAGTTTATATGAAATATGAAACTTTATTGCATGATGTGGATAAGCTATGAATCAGAAAATTTGGGTTAAACTTGGAGAGATCTTCATATTAAAATGGGTAAATGATTCAAAATGATGATGATGAATAACTTATAGCTAATTGAGCAACAAAATATATGTTTCCTAACATAGACAGCCAGTGTTCAATCATATAATTGCAATAGAAACATGAATCATAAATATATTACTGATCCTCTGATTCTTATATTAGCCATGGTTTGGCCTCCATCACTCCAAACCACCATCAAATATTTGGCTTTTAACATGGGACTGTAAATAAAAATAAACTAAAACTTTACAATCATAAATTCAATGAAATTAGCAATAACAATATATTGGTCAGATTATTATAAGAAACATGGACTTAATCAGTGAAGTATTGAATAGCGTCACACTCTTAGATTTAACTGCTTCAGCTTCACCTATTTAAAGAGAAAGTAGGTTGAAGTAAAGAAGGGGTTCCCCTCTTTTCTTCCAAGGCATAAGCTTGTGGTTAAGACATGTAGAGGTCCCTAATATCGCATTTTTATACGCATATTCTTGAGGTTAAAGCCTTAGTAAATATTTCAGATTATTATTATAAACGGATGAAATTAATCATAGATCTAAACATGAATGAGAAATTATTAGATATAACTTAGTATTAAAAGGAATTATACTTAAGTGTTTGGTAAAAAAAGTTTATTGATGTCTTTTATCAATTCTGATTTATTTACCTGATGTTTGGATACGTAACAGAAAGCTATACAGAGACTTCAAATCACTTAAAGTATAGAGAAATACAGTATATATTAACAGAATCAAGAATTGTTTAAAAGTAAAATAATTGACCGATAGAATAAACAACTATTTTTACCATGATTGAAACTAATAAAAGAGTAAAATAAAAATAAATTATATCTAAGATATACAATTAAACAACAATATAAATCATATTTATATTAAATAAATAATAATTTACTCAATCAAATAACCGTGAGCTCTTTTTGTTTATTGTTATTCTTATAGTACATTATTTTCAAAATTAAATATTCCTTAAAAAATACTGGTTGTAATCATTATTAAGTGATGGTTTAGTATGTTCTTTATTAATATCACATTCTACCACCAGATGGGATTATACTATCAGAGGGCTTAGTAATGGGATGGGAAATAGTAATAAAAGTAGGAAGGATAATGAAAGATGTGGATGGAGAATGAACGATAAGAATAAGTTAGAAGAATATAAAATACTTAAATAAGGCTATAACCTTAGTATGTGCGCCTTGAATGCTTAATGTATTACAAGAGAGATCACTACAAATTAAACGCAACATAAAATAGATATAAAATAAAAGTTGAAGAAATTATAGAAAAATTGTTTGAGAATGAATATAAGAACTGGTGTGAAGTAGAAAAAGTGGCAAATAGAGTTTTAGGTGAGAATATTCAGAAGAATAAAAGTAATAGGAAAGTGAGAGTTAGTAAAAGGGAAAAAGAGACGGAAAAAGCATGCAGAGAATATAAGTGTGGTATTAAGAACAAGGAAAGTGAAAATGATGTTAATGTTAAATGAGAAAAGTACTTAGAAAAAAAGAATTTGGCCAAAATAGATAATTATATAGACAGAATGAAATTAAATAATAAATTGTTGGAGGATATAAATAAAAGTGGAAGAGGTGGGAGTAAAAAATTTTGGAAGTACATTAAAAGAAAAATATAGGAGAGAAAGAAATAGTATTACTAAATAATGAGGGAATAGTGAGTAGTTCTAGGGAATAATTAGGTACAATCTTTAATAAGTATGTAACGGATATAACGGATATAGAAAAGGTGCTAGATGTGAAGGACACAATGATAACAAATATAATATAGTAATATAAATAATAAGTTTACAGACTGTAAACGAATTGGATGAGACAAGGAAGAAATTAAAAAGTGGAAAGGCAAGAGGTTTAGATGGGTGGGTAGCAGAAAAGGTAATGAATTTAGTACATAGGGGAAAATTAAACATATTATCATGTTTTAATAAAATGATACAGAAGAGAAATTTTCTGGATAGTTGGAGTAATGAAAGAGTAAGGTAACTATTCTAAAAAAGATAAGGATCATAGAAAGTTAAGTAGTTAAATATGATAGTGGTAATATCAGTGTTATATAAAGTTTTTGCATATATGGTGGCTGAAAGGGTCACAAGATAGACTGAAGAAAATAATATAGTAGGAAAAATGCAAGGAAGTTTTTGATTGGATAGGTGTATAGGAGATAGTTTATTTGTAGTTACATAACTTATAGATATGAGTAGAAATAAAGTTAGACAGTTATGTATGGTTTTTATAGATATAGAGAAGGCATATGATAGAGTAAATAAAAATAGATTATGAGTAAATTAGTAAATTTGGGAATGGATGGAGTTTTAGTGGATCTTATTAAGAGATTGTATGAAAATAACTTCTATATGTATATAGTTAAAGTTAAAAATGGGGTGGAACTAAGACAAGAATGCCATATGTCATCTATTTTTGTATTCAAGAGAAATGAAGAGACCAATAGAAAGACTAGGAAGAGGGGTAGAGATACCATTAATAGGTGGCAAGAGAATATATGCATTATCAGGTCTATTATTTGCAGATGATGTCTTCTTGTGCACAGAAAGAAGGGAAGATAAAGAAGATATGCTGAGGGCATGTGCAAGAGTGGGTAAATAGATGGGAATTAAATTTAGAGAAGAAAAGTCAAAAGTAACAATGATTAATACTGGGGAAAGAGGAGACAAAGAATTTTTATTGGGAAATATAAAATTAAATGTGGTGAATAGATATAAATATTTGGGAATCATCTTAAATAATCAAAGAAAATGCCTGGATGAATGGGAGAAAAAAAAATGAAAGCAAAAAAATAAAGGGACTAATAAAGAAATTAACAGTGTTTTCATATAATAAATATAATGTAGCTAGAATTGTACAGAAGGGAGTGGCAGTAGCAGGGTTAATATATGGTTACAATGCATTATGTGTATGTAAAGAGGTGTTATCTTACTTAGAAGTACAAAGAGAAGTAGGAAGGCATGCATTGGATGCAGATGTGTGGATGGCAAAGGAGGGCAATTTAAGAAGAAATGGAGATGGTCAAGTTTTTATATGAGAGATGTAAAAAACAAAATGAAAATGTTCAGTTGATTATAGTTTATGGATAATAAGAGAATAGCCAAAATAGTATTTAATTGAGATATGAGTAAAGAGTAGGCAACAAGATGGGTGAGAAAGATGTTACAGTATGCAGAAAATTTGGATAAAAAATTTATGTCAGTATACTTATACAAAAGGTGGAATGACTGTGTTAGGAGAATTGTTGAATGTAATAGTTGCAAGAAATGGAATAGAAAAATAGATGTATTAATAAAGAATAGGGAGTTGGAGAGATGGAGAACTATTATGGAGAGTAAAAGAGTTTAAACATATATATAGGGAAAGAATATTTGGTGTGAGTTAATTTATGATAATAGCAAGGAAAGTAGTTTATGTTTAGGACTTAGCAAAATGGAATATGTATAATGGAAAAATGGGGTGATTTAGTCTGAAAGTTGTGTAAGGAAGGATGGAAAATATTAGGCATGTAATTGAATGTAATGCTTATAAGCGAAAGTACAAATAATGGTGTGGGTAGAATAAATATAAACAAAGATTAGTAGAAAAGGCTTTTTTTTTATGCGGTTTGGAAAGATAAGGGTATTTAGATATAAATATCATGGGTTTGACAAAGATTATGTTGTGGAAAGGGGGAGGATAGAGAAGGTATGTTAAAAATAGGGCAGAGAAATGGAAAGGAAGAAAGGGTAAGGTTTTTAGCTGGTAGCAAAAATTGACAAAAAGGAGAAGTCACACTGTATCTATTTTTCATCATCTCATTATTATTTGAAATTTTATTCACAAAAAGGAATAACAAATAAATGGTGATAAAAAAGTTATGTAATTATATAAATTAAAAGCAAATTAAGTGTTGATTTAATTTTTTTAAATTTTTCAATAAAGGTGGGTCAAGTATCTTTTGTTTATATTTGCTGTCAAAAAATCAATATTAATATGTATGATTCTATTTAGGTCAATACCATATGATTGGCAATTTTGGTAAAATAATGAAATCGTCTTGAATTTAAAATTGTTAGTCATCTGAGTATCATAATGTGGATGTGAGTTTCAATAATGAAAAGAAAGGCTTAGACTTGTTATTTCTTATTCTTTCTTTTTTAAACTGTCATGTGGCAAATTCATCCCACTATTACCATGAAATAAACTTATGAAGTTAGCAAAGCACATAATAACTACTGAATTAGGTAAGAAAATGATATTCAACTAATAAAAACTATTAAAATGTAACTTTTACCAAACAGTAATGCCAAACAGTGCAAGCCATAGTAATCACTGAATGCTAGAAGGTTTATGCATCAAAATCTCTATCTAATTCTTACTTGTCTAATATTTCCAGATTAGATTCTAGTTTGTAGTCTTGGATCTGGGTTCTGTTTTGGAAAGCCTTAGATGCGTGTTCTCAGATCCAAGGTGCTCACTGTGAAGCCCTAAAAACTACTTGAGATATTGGATGAGGAGCTTAGTAGTTTTAGATGCACAAACTCCACATCTAGTATTACTATGTTTGCACTGGGTGACAGTTTGGTGGGTGTGTTATAAGCTTTTAAACTATGAGTTACAAAGAATTTGACTTCATATTGGGATATCCAGGGGTAAACATATATACTAGCACATACTAAATCAATTCCTTATTATTAGACTCTGGGCCGACTTCTGCTCATATAAATGATATTTGCCAATGATCATTATCTAACAACTTTTAGACTACTTAAATCACTTTACTTTCACGACTCAAGTTCTTGACTTTATGGTAGACTTTTTCGTTTTTTTCTCTTTTCACTCAATATACACTTTCCAGGAATATTAATGTTTAAGTCTATTTTTAAACTCATATATAAGTTGCAAATATTATTAATTATGCAAGTAGGGTAATACTGCCAACCTCCTGTTGAAAGGATAAACGATTCTGATTAAAATGACTTTGTTTATCGGACTGCTAATCTTTTCTCGATAAACTCAGGTAAACAAAAGTTTAATCGACCTATTTAACCATTTACACTTAAAGCTTTTCAAATAAAATTATATCAAGTTAATATTTTAAATTAAATGTCTGATCAACGAAGACTTATCCCAAAATTGCCAACTATAAAGAATAAGAAAATACAACTTTGTATCAGTTTAAAAATGTTAAATATTTTATACACTACGATTTGTATTCATAATTACTGCGCTACTTTAAAAACAATATAACCATGCATTAATGTATAAAGTATATAACTAATAATTAATAATTTTTGTTAGTCATTCAACTACAGATTTATCCACTTATGAATAATATTTCTGTAGTGTAATTCTCTGGATGGATAGATGGATGGATAGATAGATAGATAGATAGATAGATAGATAGATAGATAGATAGATAGATAGATAGATAGATAGATAGATAGATAGATAGATAGATAGATAGATAGATAGATAGATAGATAGAGAGAGAGAGAGAGATAGATAGATAGATAGATAGATAGATAGATAGATAGATAGATAGATAGATAGATAGATAGATAGATAGATAGATAGATAGATAGATAGATAGATAGATAGATAGATAGATAGATAGATAGATAGAGATAGATAGATAGATAGATAGATAGATAGATAGATAGATAGATAGATAGATAGATAGATAGAGAGAGAGAGATAGAGAGATAGATAGATAGATAGATAGATAGATAGATAGATAGATAGATAGATAGATAGATAGATAGAGAGAGAGAGAGAGAGATAGATAGATAGATAGATAGATAGATAGATAGAGAGAGAGAGAGAGAGATAGATAGATAGATAGATAGATAGATAGATAGATAGATAGATAGATAGATAGATAGATAGATAGATAGATAGATAGATAGATAGATAGATAGATAGATAGATAGATAGATAGATAGATAGATAGATAGATAGATAGATAGATAGATAGATAGATAGATAGATAGATAGATAGATAGATAGATAGATAGATAGATAGATAGATAGATAGATAGATAGATAGATAGCCAATTATTACGTTTAATTGATAGTGTCAAACTTACTAAGTGGATATTTCTAATCTAATGAATGATTAATAAAAATTATGAATAGACTTTTATTAGTGGTTTGATCAAAATGGATGGGTAAGTTTAACAGTTATCAACTAAACTTAGACATGATAATATATAGTCATATTATTATTACTTTGCGGGATATCCGTGTAGTGAAAACTAAAGCGACATTTCACTACAATATCAAGTACTCCTCGAGGCCCTTCCAAATCATAAGATGCGTGGTTTAAAACGTTTTATCGTTTCTTCTCTCATATTTAATTCTATTGGTTGAGAGTTGTAAAATTATTTTCTCTTCCAATAGCTTCTTCCAAATGTTGTTAATCTCTTAATTCACACCTTTCATTTAGCCTTGGGCCTTTAAAAACTCTATAGCTTCTCTAGCAACTCTGGTCATATTGTTCAATTTTGCTAAAATATTTGTTTTTTTCAAAATTGATATCATGATTGTTAATTTTATATGAAAATAAATAGCTGATGAATTGGATTTTCTCTACTGCCAGAATGTGTTCTTCCTTTCTAATATTTATTCTACGATTAGTCTGTCCTTATATTTATGTGGACAGACCCTACATGGAATTTCATATACACCATGACACTCCAAAGCAATTTTATCTTTAGGAAGTGGAAATATTTCACTAATTTTTTTATAAGTAGTGTAAATTGTGTGAATATTATTATTTTTAAAATGTTACCAATTCTATCAGTTACTCCTTTTATATATGGCAAAATTGTCTTAATTTTTGATGTATCAAAATCTTTTTTCTTTTGATATGTATAAGCCCTATTAATAATGTTGTAATTAAAACCGTTATGAGGAAGCATTTTATTAGTAGCAAAAAGGTCCCAGTGAAAATGGCTATCATCAGAAAGTCTCTTTGTTCTATCCAATAATGTCTTTGCTACTGAAAATAGTTGTGCAGGATGGTGATGAGAGGAAAAATGCAGATATCTCCCAGTGTGTGTTGGTTCTTTATATATACCATGGGATAAAGAACCATCTTCCCTTCTTTCAATCAAAACATCTAAAAAAGGTAATTGATTATTATTTTCTATTTCCATGGTAAATTTAATATTGTTGTGAAAAGAGTTTAAAAAATTAAAAAAGTCATCAAGAGCATGCTTGCCATGAGGCCAAATAACAAAGGTATCATCAACATACCTTTTTTTAACTGCTAAAGTCAAAATTTTGCCATATATAAAAGGAATAACTGATAGAATTGGTAACATTTTAAAAAATAATAATAATCACACAATTTACACTATTTATAAAAACATTAGTGAAATATTTCCACTTCCTAAAGATAAAATTGCTTTGGAGTGTCATGGTGTATATGAAATTCCATGTAGGGTCTGTCCACATACATAGATAGGACAGACTAATCGTAGAATAAATATTAGAAAGGAAGAACACATTCTGGCAGTGAGAGAAAAATCCAATTCATCAGCTATTTATTCTCATATAAAATTAACAAATCATGATATCAATTTTGAAAAAACAAATATTTTAGCAAAAATTGAACAATATGACCAGAGATTGCTAAGAGAAGCTATAGAGATTTTTAAAAGGCCCAAGAGCATAAATGAAAGGTGTGAATTAAAGAAGATTAACAACATTTGGAAGAAGCTATTGGAAGAGAAAATAAATTTTAAAACTTCTCAACCAATAGAATTTAAATATGAGGAGAAAGAAAACGATAAAAACGTTTTTAAATCTCACGTGCATTCTTATGATTTGAGAAAGAGGACGCTCTGAGGAAGGTACTTGATATTGTAGTGAAATGTCAGCATTTAGCTTTTTCACTACACGGAATATCCCGCAAATAGTAATAATAATATGACATCTTTTATCCGTGAAAATATTAGAATTAATATATATATATTGAACAATGATAAAGATATGTGTAAGAGATTACAATCTGTGCCAATCAATGAAATGTGCTTCATGGGGATCATTTTTTCACATGTTTTTAGCCATATGATTATGATTCCACCCCTCCACAAAATGTAAAATTGGTTAAAATCCAGTAAACATACATTTCATGAGAATGAAAATTATCCTTCAGAAAGATTATTAATTAAATATACAACCAGCAAATTTATGATGTAGATTTAGAGTACTAATATTAATTGAAAAATTAGTAAGAAATTTGAGTTTTTGGGAAAAGTAGAGCTGAACTATGACTCGTGAGCTTCAGCTCCAAATTTTGCCATTCCAGAAATCCATTCCACATTCAGAGCAGCTTTTAAATTAAGAGGCTGGAATAAATTATATTAATAAGGAGGCAAATTATGTCAAGCTTCCACCAATAGTTATTAATAACTCCTCAGTTGTTATTTTCATTTATATCCTGTTGCTAGTTTACTAGGCCAAAATGATATTTATAGCTTTTTGACATAGCATGTGCCATCTCTTCGTCAATTTTGTTGGCAATTTCTTCATTTTAGGCTTATTTTATAGGAAATTCAAAATTTAAAATTGTAGTTCTAAAAATGTCTGCATATAGAATTATATTTTGAAAAAAAAATCAATTTTCTTTTCTGTCTACTGGTGCTTAGACCAGTCTCTTTTCTCTGATTGGATGCCTGCCAAAGCTGGAAATTCAGCTGTAGGTGTTTCTAAATGACAAAGTCAGAAACTAAATGAAGGTGTTCTACATGTTTATAACTGATTTTGAAGTAAATAAATATATTTTTTATAATTTTTTACATTTATAAATAAGATTTTACATTACTTTATCGAAATATAAAGTTTGATTTTGAAAATTTTTAATTTTACAAAAAAAAAAATAAACTTGCAAAAGTAATCACTTTTCAAGACTAGTTGTTAACACCTAACAACTGTAATTTGAATAATAGCCGTTTCTAAAGAAATCAAAGTGAAATCTTTTAGGCATTCATATTTTGAAGTAAATAATTATATCTGTCATAATTTTTTACATTCATAAATAAGATTTTACATTACTTTATCGAAATATAAAGTTTGATTCGGAAAATTTTTAATATTGCAAGAAAAATACATTTGGAGAAATGATCGGTAATCAATTATCGCTACTGACCATAATTAGGCATTTCCAAATAACAAATTCAAAACTGAAAATGAAATGTGGTACGCTTTCATATTTTGAAGTAAATAATTATATCTATTATAATTTTTTACATTCATAAATACGATTTTACATTACTTTATCAAAATATAAAGTATGATTCGAAAAATGTTTAATATTACAAGAAAAATAAGCTTGGAGAAATGATCACTAATCAAGTGGTCAATCACTACTGACCATAATTTATATATGCATTTCTAAATGACAAAGTCAGAAATGAAAATGAAATGTGGTACGCTTTCATATTTTGAAGTAAATAATTATATCTATTGTAATTTTTCACATTCATAAATAAGATTTTACAATACTTTAATGAAATACAAAGTTTGATGTGAAAAATTTTAAATATTACAAGAAAAATAAGCTTGGGAAAATAATAGCTCTTCAGAAAAGTAAATTATATTGACAGCTACAGACTGAATAATGACACCATGAATTGGTTGAAATATAATTTTTTTGTTTTACCACTGGCTATTTTTAGACGTTTTTTCTTATATTTTTCTTCAGTTATTAACATTATTTTTAAGTTTTCGTTACATTTATTCAATTTGAATCTAAAATTATTCAATTTTTAGAAGCTGAATTTAAAAAATTATGTGTATTTTAAATTAATATTTTAACAATAGAAACTGACTGGAAATGAAACTGATGAATAATATTGTTCTCAGATTTAAGTAATGGACCAATACAAAAATTAGACAAAGATTAAATAAGTTGAAGAAATCAGATAAAGGTTTAAGTGCTAACATTTGATTAAAGCATTTTATTATTTATTTATTTTCCCTGGTTTAGGAAGAGAATTAAGGATACTATTGAAAAAGAGTGGTACGTTATTTTTACTTTATTAAGCTTAAAAATATGTAGCAGTTTGTAAATAGTGATGAAATATATATTGTGGCATTAATCATCATCAATTTTCAGCCGCTATTGATCCACTTCAGGATGAAGATTTCTCCAAATTTAGTCAAGTTCCTCTAATCTCTTACCTTTCTTTTCCACAGCACATCAACAAATCTCTTCCTTCATTTTTCCATCTCATGTGTAATCTATTTCTAGGTCTCTGGAAAGCCATGAGATTCAATTTAAAACTTTTTTTATCCATCTAAATCATCTCTTCTAGAAATATGTCCCATCTCTACAATCTTATTCTTTTAATTATGTCACTGATATCTGTTTTCAATCTCTTATTATTATTCCTAACATATATCTCTCATACTCTCTGTACAGTAGTGACACCCAGTGCAAGCTAGAGTAATCAATAAATGCAGGAGGGTTGGTGCATAAAATTCATATCTAGTGCATACTCATCCAATTTTTCCAGACTGGTTTCTAGATTGCGGCTTTCATCAGTGAGGAGCCTTGGCTCCCAAATCAATGCACCTACAACTTAGGACATAATGCAAAACTCCAGCAGCTATCTTTTACATTTTTAGTTATCTATAAAATTATGAATCCAAAATAAAAATGCAATGATGCTTTCAAACCAAAATTATTTGCTTGCATAGTCAAATAGATCTGAATCCTGTTCAGTATATATACATTTTGATGCCTTTGTTTCTTTAATAACCATAGTCGCCATTATCCTATTGGGTAGCATAGGTATTAAACTGTTAAAAATCAAGTGATCACCATTTCCTTTGCTTACACAATCTGTAAAAACAGGGGCAAAATGCTCCATACAGTAGTGCCAACCTGTCCAAACCAGAGTAATCAATGGATGCAAGAAGGTTTGTGCATAGAATCTTTATCTAGTGCTACTTATCTAATATCTCCAGACTAGTTAGCTTGTGGTTTTCATTTTAAATTCATGGATTCATAGTTAAATACACCATGCAAAGGTAAAAGGTAGTTGCTGGAGAGTTATATTGGATCCTAATATCTAGGGGCAGTGCCTTCGGATCCAAGACTCCTCACTGATGAAAGCCACAAGTTAGATGCTAGCCTGAAGATATTGACTGAGTGGAGACTAGATAGGAATTTATATGGTGATCATATGACATTTAGTGATTTAATCTCTCTATCCTGTGTTAAGTGCTTTGAAATCTTTGAATTATCCAAAAATATCCAAGTCTAAGATCTATAAGTACAAACTGGTAAAATGCATCTATCAAAAAAATTTCCAATCATGTTTGATTCTATAATTATTCATTAATTCTATTTTCAACTGTGTTAATCTGACTAAGATATTTAGAGATGTTAACTGCTTCTAATTCATCACTATCGATTTATATTTTCTTCTCTTAAAAAAACACGTTGTTTATCACTTTAATTTTTTCGCATTGTTTTTAGACCTACTTTTTATTTACATCTAATAACTCTTGTAACTTTTTCCCCGCAGCTCTGACACATTATTTTTAAAAAACAATTACATCACCTGCAAAATCTAAATAACTTTAATGTATGATTTTTTTTTTCTACAGTACAAGCTTTTTCATACCTGCACTACAATATGTAATATATAGGGAAGTTGAACTCAGACTTTTTACATGACCGTCAACTATCCATGCTATTTCATACTGCTGATACATTTGG
The DNA here is from genome assembly GCA_028023455.1 of Epiperipatus broadwayi. Lineage (NCBI taxonomy): Eukaryota > Metazoa > Onychophora > Udeonychophora > Euonychophora > Peripatidae > Epiperipatus > Epiperipatus broadwayi. The sequence goes on from JAQFVV010006405.1 coordinate 360,754, forward strand.
TCAACACACATGTCGAAAAGATAAATAATCACCAATAAACGTATTTCGTACTAAACCAGCATTCCTCAGATTTTCAATGAAATGGATGGCTGGAGAGTTGTGGAGTGGAGTGAGTTGAAGTCTGTCCATTAAAGTATGAATATTGGCTATCTTAATATAAACTGAGCGTTGATTATATGTGTGTGGAGATGATAATCTGGACCAATTGATGGGTGCTGGTTTAGCACGAAATATGTATATTGGTAATTATTTATCTTTTTGACATGTGTGTGATCAAGTGTGTCAGCAGTATAAGATAGCATGGATAGTTGAGGGTCATGTAAAAGTCTGAGTTCAAATCCCCTAAATGACTTTAATAATTTCCACTTATTTTTATTCTCTATTCGCATGTGAATTCAATTTTATTCCACAAAATATTTCTTATAAAGCTACTGTAAATAGGTTTAGGTACATGGAATCACCTTATGATATACTCATATATTCTTCTCGATGTTAATCTTAGAAATATCATGTAATATTATCATGGCTTGTTTTGATTGGCTAAATTCAATGTTCACTTTAGATGAGCTACAATCACTTTGGCAAAGATTTTCTATAGAACTTACAGAATTCTGTCAGATATGTAATTTCCAATATCTTCTTTGTCATCTTCCATAAATATTCGTATTAGTATTGCATTCTTCAACCATTTGATATATCATTACCATTTAGACATTTGGTAATTAGTTTTATCAACAATTTTTTAGTTCTCCATGTTCTATTTTTAAAATGTTAATAATAATTTCATAATTTTAATGTTTTGTCCTTCTTTGTGGATTTTATTTCCTTGTTTAAAATACTTTTTAATTCAGAAGAAGCTGTAATTGTAAAAGGTATTGTGTGTTTTTGTTCTTTATTACTATAAAATTATTATAGAACTCCTTCTTATATTTTATGAAATCATCCTTTTATAATAGTTCCATTTTTTTATTGCTGAACTTTTCTTCCAGTATTCGAAGTATACTTTTATTCTCTTGTACAACTTTCCTTATCAATTCACAGTTATATTTTTTATATCCTTATTAATTCTTTTTTCTATCATTACAAAAAAACTCTAAATATTTAATTTTTTTAAAATGATATTTTTTTAAATATTTTAAATTCTCTTTTTTTTTTTTGTATATTGTCTCCTCTCATTAGAGAATCTACTGATAAATTGTTGATTTTTTGTACTAGTTATCTTTGCTGCCAATTCTTAAAAGAGTATTACTAGTGTCATTCACATCAGAACCAATTTCAGTGGCTCTAAATCAGTGGTGCCCAACCTTTAACTTGACGCGAGCCAGTTGAGAATTTAAAAAAATTTGGGGAGCCACAATTATATATTACATTTTTCATATTACATTTATAAACATGGTACTTGGGTACTAAACCTGCAATGTAGGGAGATATGTGGGGGGGGGGGAGGTGGCCTATTCACATTGGTATCAATCCGCCGTTTCTAATGTGGCCAAAATAACGTGTACACGGATCTTTCTCGATGAAAACATCAATATATACAGCAAAATATATATGTGTACACGAATTTATCTCGATAAAAACAACTATTTACAGCACTAAACATCAATATATATATATACAGCAAAATATATACGTGTACACGGATAAAAACAACTGTTTACAGCACTAAACATCGATATATACAGCAAAATATATACGTGTACATGGATCTATCTCGATAAAAACTATTTCCAGCACTAAACACAATATATATACAGCACCAAACCAAACGTCTACAAGGATCTTTCTCGATAAAAACAACAATATATACAAGAGCACTAAACACAATATATATATAGCACCAAACCAAACGTGTACAGCAAAAAAAAAAAAAAATGGTGTAATATGTTAAAAAGAAAAAAAAATGTAAATACATTTTATTTATTAAAAATTTGGTAACATACATATAAATTACAATTACAGGAAAAATATATTTTATTTAATGTGAACCACACTGCATATCCTTATTGTTTGTATTGTAAAAATGTTTATTTTTTAGTGTGTGCATGTGCCATCAAGGAAGATAAAATATTTTATCAATTTTTTTGAAGAGTGCAATTCGAGCCACATTAAACAGTTACGCGAGCCACATATGACTCGCGAGCTACGGGTTGGGCATCCCTGCTCTAAATCTTCCTAATGCTGCAACCTTTAATACAGTTCCTTATGTTGTGGTGACCCCCAACCTTTAATTTTGCTCGTTATGAATCAGAAATGTGTTTTCCAATGGTCTTGGGCGACCCTTGTGAAAGGGTTGTTCGACACTCAAAGGTGTGATTACCTAAAGGTTGTAAACCACTGTGTTAATATTTTACAGTTTGAAAGTTGTAATTTAACTTCATTGGAAAGTTTCTAAGAGTTAAGAATATCAACTATGGATACTGTTTTGCTTAATAATTTTTGTCTCTCTATTTTTACATATCTTACATCTTACTAATCGATGATCACTTCCTATGTTGACTTTATTAGGAGCATTGCATTCTTAAAATATGTATTTCCTGATAGACAAAATATAATTCAATTTGCTTTACTATCAGTTGGATACTTTCATGTTCATTTCTATTTAGGATGTTTTTCAAAGAAAGAATTCATAGCATACTTTTTTTCCCTGTGAATTCTACTGGTCTGTGTACTATTTCATTTCTATCATGATAGTTAAATTTTCATACAGCACTTTTATTTTTGAATCATTGACCAATTCTAGCATTAAAGTCTCCATGACAATATTAAAATGCTGTTTGGTTTGATTGAAAGTATTTGTTATATCAATATAAAAATCAGTTACTTCATCACAAAGAAAATGTGTTTGAACATAATCGTAAATTATCTGAATTTAGTGTTATTCATTAATTTGAATAAATAGTCTTGTCACCCTATCTAATTTACTTCAATCTCTGCACTATTCTTCTTTTACTTTTTGAATAATAATAATCCTATTCTTTTGGTCTAAGAATATGTGTGTTTTTTATAATAAAGTACATGCCCACTTTTATTTATTTCCTTACCTTTTCATCTAACTTCACAAAGTTCCACAATTTCCCATTTGACAAAAGACAATTCTTTTTTCCAGTTGTGCAATCTGCAGTTTTAGTCATCTAAATAAAAGATCATCATCAAAGGGCAGCCAGGATTCACAATCATAGGTTTCTTAATATTCTCTGCCTTTGATTTCCATTCACTATCTTGACTACAACTTTATAGTCTCCTGGCAAGAAGTGATATAATTTATTTTTGTCTATTGTGATTGTAAATATGTATATAAAAGCAAAAAACAATATTCACACATGCATTTGTCCTACCTTTATGAAACTCTACTGATATTTCAAATAATAATTATCAGGCAGTCAAGCATTGGTGGTCGAGAGATCAGTGACAGCCGCTTTACAAGCAGTTGTCCCGGGTTAGCAGGTTTGCTTTCCAGCTGATGCTATGACACATGAGAAAAAAAAATTACCAGGCAATAAAGAGATAGTCCATGAAATTTCATGACTTTAAATTCAAAGGTAAAAAGCCAGTTATCATAAATTAGCCAATGTGTGTTGAAAAACTACCATCCATTTTTGTTTAGTATATGATAACCATATAGCATTAGCAATTGAAATGATAAGGACCATGGGGTGGACAGTTGGAATTAGCCCTGCTTGTTTCTTGTCATGCTTCAAACAGAAATTAAAGTGTCATTTTTCAGCTAACATCAAACTCCCATCTACGGCTATAACATTACACGAATGCGTTTATATTGATGATGTCATTCAGGCTATTTTTAAAGATTATTTACAAATCACTCCATTAGGCTATAAATATTGTTGAATTTTTTTTAGCCTAAATATAAACATTAGTTATTTAGTTCACGTATTAATATTCAATATGTAATGAAACTTTGTAATATAACTTTTTTAGATATAATTAAATTTTCCACTTCACTACACTTTCTTAAACATATGACTAAAATTATTTTGAAAAAATAAATGATTCCTAGATGAACTTCATACTGAATGAGCATTCTTTATTTGACCCAGCCTTACAACTTCCTACACATCTTATCATTTGTAAAATGTTTAAGAATATAAATTTTTTAAAATTTTTTTGCAAGTTTCAAACTTTCTGCAAGCACAACTTTGATGGTATCCATATTATAAAAGCACAGTAGTGCTTCTTACTAAACATTTATTAGGTTAAAAATTATCGTGTCACTTCTAGCCTATATATAAACTTTAAACCAAAGTAAAAGTTAATATATCTGTTTTTAAGTTAACACAATCATGTGGAATAATCAATTCAACTTCATTTCACTTTTCGTGTAATCTTTTTAAGATAGACTTAATTGTCCACTCCACAACCCATATTTGAAACTTGAATAAAGACATTGAATTACAGTATTCTAAACTCAGTACACTTTTAAAACATATGGATACAAAAATATTTAAAAACCAAATAATCCCCAAGTTTATTACTGACAGTTGGCCCAAATTCTTGACAAATTTTTACACCTTAATCTACAAGTACTACATTACTTTAATGCATTCATTTCGAAGATATCATGTGGCAATAATGTTCAAAATTCTTAACTAATTATTTTATTAAGTTATAATTATAGTTTAATGCTTATTTTTTTATTAATATGTTTTAGTAGCAAGCTTAGAAATCAAGTTTAGAAGTTTTATTAGGTATTAATATTATTTTTAAAATAAATATGTAATAAAAATGGTAATTATATGTTTGGTCATTTCCATCATCTAATATTAACTGTTAAATGTCTTTTAAAAAATTCAAACTTCATTTACTGTTATGAAATATATACAATTGCAAGTAATAGCGCACAGGTTAGTATACGATATGTCTTGAGTGGTACTTTCTTCTTCAAGTGTTGATGGTCTGACCAATGCCAATGCAAGCATGGGATTTGAAACCTTAATGGTCTGACTAATACATTTACTAGCATGGGATTTGAACCCGGAGCTTTAGATGTATAAATATTGAATTGTTGGTGATACTCTAACCATCTAGGCTATTCTATCAAAGGCAAGACATTTAATAATTAATATTAGATGAAAAAATAGTTCAATAGTATGTGTTAAAAATAGTTCAAGAAATAAAGTAAAAAAACTCAAAAAAAATAATTCTTTAGAAGATTGATGTTTTTTTTCAAGTCTAGCATGAACGATTTACTATTTATTTATCTTTTTTGCAATTATTTTTTAATTAAATACTATTTTTTAATTCCAAGATAAGCTAAATTAATATAGCCAGTAGTCAAAATATTTATAATAAAAAAAAGGCATTAAATTAAAGAAAAATTGTCCGAACTCAATAGAAATAATAACTAAAAAAACTTTCAGTAAAAACATTTCTTTTTTGCAAGAATAATGTTGAAAAATAACTGCTTTTTAGCAATTAAAATAATAATGGCAAAAAAAGACCCAAAGTTCAACCAATAGAGGACTTCATTTCATAAACGTGACAATTAAAGATTAAGAATAAAACTAAAATTACTCTAAAAATCAATATATACATATTTATATACTATTTCTTTTATTCGAAGACTTTAAAAATTTAATAATAAAATTCAAATGGCTTTATTATTCGAGTTCATAAGAAGTTTGCAATCCTAGGACCCCACATTACATTAGTCAGATTTAATATACGTACATATAAAAAAGTAACTATTATCCAAACGAACTTTTAAAAGGTCCTTTATAATAAATAAATCTATTTATACACACAATATTAAAAATAAAAACGGTAAATAAAAGAGTAAAAAATCTATTCTTGTAATCTCAAAAATCCACAAATCTAGAAAAGCGTAGAACCTGGGAATTTTAGATTAATTGCGATTTCATTCCAATATCAGCCTTTCAAGCTAATTGAGCACGCGCTTTTTGAGAGTGTTAAATAAATGAATACTCTCCTCTTCAATCCAAGTTTTGTAAAAGATTCAGAAAGAGATTACATGTGAGATGGATGGATGAAATAAGAAAGTATAGGGTGATGTGGAGAAGAGAGGCTAGAGATCATAAGAGATAGATTGAAGTTGGAGAGATCTTCATCCTGCAGTGAATTGATAATGACTGGTGATGATTATGTCCAGTAAATGTTAATGCAATGCTAGAGACTAGCTTTGACCTTCCGCAAGACTTTACTTCTTGTTACCTCTAACATGCATGTCTCCATACTTCGTTGAGTAGTCCAAAGACTCTAAATTCTCTCTTCTGTTAAATGTCCAACTCTCAGATCCAAACACATTTAATAAAAAAAAACTTCCCTTTCAAACACATAGGCATATTTCCTTTTAATATTAAATTATTTCTATCAAAAGTACTCCAATCAAATTTAATTCTATGATTAATTTTATCCATTATGTTTTCATCTATAATAATAATCTTATCAAGGTAATATATGTACAAACATATAAATTATGAATTAATCATATATATAGAATAAGATTTATTTAAAAGTAATATAAAGATCTTTCAAGCTGTAACAGCTTCCAGGTCGACTTTAGAACGCTACATGGCAAAGTTCACCAGGAAAATTCTTTATCAAAACCGCTTCACTTTTGATCTTTCTCAAGTCTTCAGAGATTTCAGTCCAAAATGGCAAATCTGAATATTCTCAATCTTTTTATAAACTTCTGTTCATTTGTTCCAATTGTTATCTTGATTAGCAATCTTTGTAATCTGAACTTTATTACGGCATTAACTGCACGCTAAAAATTGTTCAGATAAACTATTTTAATTAGTCTGTTCTAATTAAACATTTTTGCTGCTATTTAATAGAGATAGATTATTTTTCATTTTTTATCAACATTCTACATTCAATTTACTATAAGAATCGATAAGATTTTACCTAATCTCAGAAATGCCTTAAAATTTGTGAACTACCTTATTTTAAGCTTGATTGGCAAACTGATTCGCGATCAAAAATATCTTTCATTTGTTTTTCTTCCTTTGCAATCTCATTCATTATTATTGTTTCTATTCTCATATTATAGAGTAAATGGTCGATAACATTATGCATAAATTGCCTTTACAAATATACAATCTGATTACAATGTTCATTAATATATATTTTTTATTTTTTTTAATCTTGTGGTCAATTTCTTTATTGTGAAAACGCGTACACGCACACACACACGGTGTTGTTCAAATCTTTATTAATTAAGTCATGCAGCATTTCACCCTGACTAATGTCGACTGTACTTGGGTTGATATAATTATATATATATATATAGGTCTATTTGTTAAGAGATAAAATCATGGTTATGAGAGAGTTTTCGCATAAATTTGTTTTTTAGCTTGTATTCTAATGTTATTTAATTTTCTATTTGACAATTAACACATATATATATATATGTTAATTATAGTGTATATAATTTATTGTGGAGATGTCAGATTTACTGCACAGTCAATTATGATACCGATTTCTGCTAATCATTTTGTAAGGTTAGCCCAGATATAGAATTTAAATAATTAATTAAAGATAAATGCATCCATTATTATTAAACAGAATCACATGAAATAATTAATTCAACTTTATTCCATTTTTTTTTTTCTATGAATAAAAATACAATTATAACTTTCATTTTATCACATATATTCAAGTCATATGTTATTACTTCTATTTATTTAATAATTACCCAACTTTTAAAGTCGGTTTTTAATTAGAAAGTAAGAAAAAATAACAACAACAAGAGAGGAGAGAATGATAGAGTCATAGGTTTTAATAAAAGTTAATAATTTTTGGATCAATTCCTAATTGCGGAAAGTTTAAAAAAATACCTCCGTCGACCAAAAAATAGATTGTTTGTGCTTTTTGTTATTTGTAATTTCTTCATCAATAAAGCAATGTTTAATCGCTTTTAAAGAATTAAAAATAAATTTTCTTTAATCATATTTTTACGGATTTTTTGCATTTCTATTAACAACTCAATAAGTAGTTTGTAATGTTTTGAAAAGTTTCATAAATAGCACATTAGCTTTAAAAACTACGAGACACTTAATTATATATTAGCTACAATTAAATTACATATTTTAATAATATAAATAGCAATATTTTATCTACCAGAAGACGTATACATACACAGTTTTCAAATTCTTAATTACAACAACATGTTGCAGGATTTTAAAAAAACTTTATTGTATCCTACTGAAATTAAACATCAAGGTCTTGGAATTTATCAATTAATAAAAAACATGTAAACAAAATGCATAATTGTTATATATTATATGGTAAAAAAAAAAAAAAAAGAGTTGAAGGCAAAAAAAATATCTTTATGACTTGACCGTTATCTATCCTACAAGTTTCATTAAAAATGCTGTTATCTGCAAATTTAACCAATAACGTTTTATCTTTCCGATAATAAATACTTTTAGAAGATTAAAGGTTAGCGAAAACTATTGGCTTAGTGCATCGATGTTCATATGACAATTAGGATTAGTATGACCCCTTGATTTTCTGTTTAAACACAGTTTGATATCCATTGGATAATCACTATTGGCGGACTGGCTACTGGTCGACTATATGAAAAAAATAAATCTTAAGTCTATCCTGAGAAATAAATTTATCGTTTATCCAGACCCGATTCGAATCCAAGCCAATTGCAGCACGATATGCTCTTACTTTAGATTTTTTTAAATACATAACAAAACATTAAGAAAAATTATTTAAATAACTATTATTTATTATTATTTACAATATTACTCTAATTAAATACTTTATACAATTTTTAAAATGTTACAATACCTTTTGATTCTGTTAATTCCATTGACGAGTTTTTTCCTTTTATAAAAAACGCTAAACTATAGTGATAATACTATTAATAGTAATAATTATATATATATAATTTAAATGTAATAATGATACTTTTTTAAAACGCAATTATTTTTAGATCTTTTGAATTCAGAAGAAATGAATGAATATCTTTAAATAAATAAACAAAACTAGTTAAAAGCTATTATAAATATATAATTATAATTTATAATCTAAGTTACGAAAAAAATAACTCGTCAAGCAAGAATGAAAACTAAAGAACTACTTCGCAATTATTCTACGCCTAAGAATGATTTTATATTAAATTTCACACTTCATTTAAAAATTAATGCAAATGAATTTATTAGAGAGAATTTAAAGAATGATTTTTAAAATGTTTGCATTAAACACACTTTCGCTTATATCGTGATCATCATTTTCACTCATTACCTATCCACAGTGAGTTAAAAGTTTTTACGTGTTGAGTCCAGTTTTCGGATCCATAATCCGTTTTTTTTTTTTTTAACTTTAGATTTGTCGGACAAATTTCCTTGTTTAATATATCTCACACGTGATCTCCTTCTGGATCTTCATAATTTATATATACATACATACAAGTTTTTACCGAAACAATTTATATGCATAAAATTTTCGTGGTATAGTAGTAATATATTCCACTGTGGTGTTTATGAATAATCAAACGTGGGCAACACAGCATTATTGGCATCAGCATGAGATTTGGGAATTCTATCATTAGATTTTCAATGGTATGGATGGCTGAAGAGTTGAAGGTTGGAGTAGGTTGAAGCCTACCCATTAAAGTGTAAGGATTTGCTATTTTAATATAAACTGAGCACTGATTATATATATATATGTAGGGGAGATGGTAATCTGAACCACCTGATGAATGCTGGTTTAGCACCAAATATTTATATTGATGATTATTTATCGTTTCTGCATGTGTGTGGTCATGTGTATTAGTAGTATGAGATAGTGTGGATCGTGAAGGGGCTTGGAAGTCTGAGTTCAAATCCCTATACTTACAATTAGCCTCCAGGTTTAAGAGTGCCTGGTATTTTAAATCTTATAGATTGACCAATAATTATTTGGGTATTTAAAGAAAGTTGCTGTGAATAAGTGCTTAAAATAATATGTTTATAAAGTAAATATATATGTATGCCATCAATTATTTTCACTGATTTTGAATTCCATTCCATAATATTGTAGGCTATTAAATATGATATGAGAATGACTTCTTTCACTATATATAAACAAATTACGTACAAACAAATGTTTACAGTATCCAACCAATGTCACCTAGTGTCAAAATTAATTATGTTCAGGTAAAAATAGAACCGTTTTCATTTAAATGTTGTTTGGTGAGTAAATTTATTTATATAATTATCAGTTTAGGGATAGCATAATTAATTTAAAATATATGTAGTATATATATATATGTGTGTGTGAAAAAATGTCCAATCTTTAGGTGCAATAAAAGTTTAATTAAAGACCCGAATTGTTCCGTTTGTATTGATAGAAAAATGCATATTCATTGGTTTTAAATATTGAATAAATATGCAATCAAATACACATTTTTAAGAAATCATCTCCTCTATCCCTCAACTAATATAAATTATAATTATTCCACAAGATATGAAGATAACTGCTATCCAAATTTTAATGCCCAATGGATTATTCTATATCTCACATTAATGAATATATTTTATAATGAGAATAAAGTAGTATTTTGTAAGCAAATATTCAGGTTATTAAATTTGTTAATAACACCTCTGATTCGCACTTCATACTTGGTTTGATAACTTAGGACAAGCACTGTGAATTAATTTTGTTAATTTCCTTTCTCCGGAAAACTGCTTAATTATTACACCCAAACACACAACATATATATTACAAACAATAATATCTTCTTAATATCTAACATACAGGATATATACATATTGATGCTGGAAATCTGTTCTGCAGATTTGCACTTCACCTAGTGCCAATTATATATGCAGTAGACTGGGTTTGAACCCGAATTATATCTAAATTTAATAGGCAATAGTATATATTGTAACCTAGTGTTATTGACCCTTGGTTTATTTGGCATTATTTCCAAAGGAAAACAATGCTATCCTTTTTTAGAAAATAAAAAAGTAAAATAATAATAATAATAAGTGATTAATAAAATATGCTATTTACTCACTTTAACGTGTTTTAAGCAAATAACTAATAAATTTAGTAATTCAATGTCATTTTGAAGAAGAGCATGAATAATTTAATTAAAATATTAACAATAAGAGCAATTTAATATAGTATAAAAGCACATATCATAAACAGTAATTGATTTTGGATGGGTAGAGGGGAGAGTGGATGAGTGTCTTATCATAAAGCACAATAACTTCTGGTAATTTTTTTATATATAATGTTTAAAGAATTATACATCAATGATTGTTAATTTAATGTATTTATTATTTTTTTTTTATATTGTCAAATTACTTTGTAATCCAGGTAAATAATACGAAAACTATATGATTGTAATGGGTTTTTTTTCCTTTCTTTTATTTATGGTATAATTAAATGATTATTTTTCTGTAAGAGGTCGCTAAAACAAGACCGCCAATTTTTTTTTTGAAGAAAGATTGTCTGACTTTAGTTTTTCAAGGAAGAAGCAGTGCTGAAATTCGGTAACAAATTTTTTTTCATTTTTAATTGCAGAAATAAATATAAGTCAAGTAAAATTTTAATAATATCATGTGTGGCTAATCCTTTTTGGTGGGACATCCTGATCTTCTGTTGCTATCTACCTATTTAAAGCTTTTTATACGCAAAAATATACTATCTTGTGCTAAAGTTCAAAATGACCATATTAACTACAGCAATCACGGAAAATGTCATTATATTTAAATTAAGTAATATAAGTAATTTCCAGGAAATAATCAATTATTTGTTAACTTTACCTTATTTAATGATCTTTTCATGGTATAAAAGAAAAATTATAATTAAAAGACATATTATAAAAGCCAAGGAAAGTTAACTAGAAAAATTTCGCGCTCTTTCTAAAAGAAATTGTCTGCCTTTGAAAATAATGTAAGTTCCCCACGTTAAAATATGTTTTATTCACTGAAAATTATCTAGAAATAATATTAATGATAAATGATATTTACTTATGCACCTGTATATTTTAAAATATATATATATATAAATTTTCTCAAGGCAAATATCGGAAAATTTGTATGTGTGCATTTTACGGAGAATTCCCTATTAAAGAAAAATTACAATTCCCAGAGTAGGAACAAAAACTAAAAACATTAGTGACTTAATTATAACCATAATATAATATGTTATATTATACATCAATTGGAGTCATTAAAACTTCATATCCACGTAAGTCAGTTGCAGTCATTATAATAATAGTATCTTGGAAAATTCGCGCATTATTTTTTTTTATTCATAAGCCAGCTAGCTAAAAATGGTACGTATCATCAATAATAGAAAAGGAAAAGAATTGTGTGTGTTATCGTTTAGAATAAAATATTCGTCTACGTTAGAATATGTATTGTTTTCTTGGATCCCAAAATTATAGCAGTTTAATTCAAGGAAGAGTTAACATCCAACGCTGCTATGTTTTTTCTTTGCCTAATTTATTAAGTGCACCAGAATGGAGGCAACTTTTATATAAATGAAATAATAAAATGTGTTTCTTATTTTAAATTTGCTTCGTGAACTACGACTGGATCAAGTTCTTCATCTGGATAAATTGCCCAACGGAAAACATTTTTCTAGTGAGATAATAAGCACTTGTTAAGTAATGATTTTTTTTTACTAATTTGTAAAATTATGTGTATTTTTTTTTTATATCAACAGGTTAAAGGCTGTATAGTCAAGTAATATTTAAATGACCTTGTAATCATAAAGGTATGTTTTCATGTAATTATTCTAGGTTAAATTTATATTTGACATGGAAAAATTTTTTTATAAAATGTGTTTTAACTATTATATGCAATTATGGGTATAAATTTTATATGTTAGATGCGTAAAAGAAAAACATTTAGATACTTAATAGGTAAAGTAAATAATAATAAAAAAAAATTATCAGAAGTAATTAAAAAGAATTGCTATACAAGATATTTCTTGTCTAAAGCTTGAAACGAATTTATACTGTATTAATTGAGGAACTTATTCCCAATTATTCTTTATTAACACATTCACTTTATTTAGTTCAAGATAATATGCTACCAATTACTTGTTGAATGTTCCTTTGGTAAAATGAAAATTATTATACTTTTATTCTGTGATATCCATTGATTTCAGATGTTGATCTAAGTATACCCCGTAACATAATTTTAGTATAATTAGTGTATTTGCTTGTCTTGCCCAGATAAAGCATCAGTATATGCTTAATATCAGCATAGGTAATCTTTATAATATGTTTATTTTGTGGGATGAAAATGATTTCCCCAAAAGCTTTGTTTTCCATGAGGGGAATAGTTAAATCTAGTATTCGGGCATGTTTTATAGCCCAAGTGATCGCTTCTCATAGTTAGGACGATCAAGAATTTATCTCGCATGTATTATACTTCATTCGTTTAAATCCCAGGAGAGGATTATATTTGGTGTGTGTTCGGATTATGCCCAAGTAAGAGGCAAGAAACCACCAAAATATTTTAATGTAGTAGTTAACTCTACTGACCTTCGGTGTTATTCCATATTCCTCATGAGAAAATAGAGATAATTCCACCACGGAAGGTGTTGATTATTGTGTTTTGTTTAGAAAGTTAGGGCAAGATAACGGGTATATTGGAGGTGTTAATTCCTCAAGATCCATTTTAGTATAAATAGTGCGCTAGTACTATGATCAATATCTGGATTGTGCGGCGGAATATTGCTAGTAATTCACATGTAAGTCAATGGAGAGAGTAAGTTTAAAATTGCGTGATTTAGAAACGCTTATTTACCAATGGAGGATTCAAATACAATGTTTAATTCTGGTTAATGAGTAAGCAACACTAATAATGTAAATTATCCTTATGAATAAAGTGTGTATCACAACTTAAGTGGTATTAAGTTAAATATAAAAATAGTAAGTGTAACGTTTGATAAATAGCCCATAAATTATAATAAGTTATCTAAATACAAACCATCGTTTAATTAAATATATTATCATAAAAATCGTTTTACGTATTGCATATAATCAGATTGTTTTTATTCCAAAACTAATATTTAGTTAATAAAGTTAAGTAGAAGCTCATATAAGATACACTAAACGGATGAGTTGATGTATCGATAATAATATGTATTTTTTTTTATTCAATTTGCATAATTGTAAAAAGATGAAGTAGTAGTTCTAATCCAGGTCTAAAAGTATAGACAAATTAATGTTAGTTACATGTTGTTTTATCCATATGGGATCGAATAAATTATATATGTTTGTTTAGTGTTTTAAGAATAAAGTATAGTCCTGTTAAACTGTAATAATAAATTATAATCTTGTTAAACTTTAATAATAAATTATAGTCTTGTTACACGTTGTTTAGAGTCATTTTTCTTGTGTGCTAAATAAAAGTGTATTTGCATAATACTTGCAATACTTTCCTTGAGTCCGAAATCATTAAACTCCTAAAACTCAATACACCAGACAGATAAATTTAAGCAGATTGGAATATTTCATTATATTTTAGTTTAATAAGAATTATTTATGGGATTGAAAACTTCAGACCAAGACATTTTATTTTATGTGTGTGTAAAAATGACTTTATTCCCAAACTACTAGCTTTGGTTGCACATTGTTCCGTACACATTTAAGTGAAGTGTCTAAGTAATAAATCTTAGTTAAATTATTGTGTTGTCATGGATGATGGAAGGACACAAAAGCACCCTTGTCTTTTCATCATTCCGACTGAGATTCTGGATAAAAAGGGCTGTATTATTCAAAATTATGCGTTGTTATTGAATCTGGTTATCATCTCTTTAAATATTATAATAGTTGATATGGGGATGAGGATACCCGGAATTTAAATAAGGTAAATGTTTCCTATAGCCGACCAGAATGTCAGTCATATGCGACAACACAATACTGCCGAGCATTTTCTTAAATATAACAGAGAACCCTGAGATTAATGTCATTATTATAAGTGCTCTTAAATTAAGGAGTGATCAATTATGATCAATATTACAAGCGTGGCATAGCTTAAGAGAATTGTATGTACAATTGTATTATATGAAAAGTATTTTAGATCATATTGGAAAATTAATAGATATGTTGCTTTTATTTTGGTTGCCATAGCAACCAACCAGATAAAAATTAGTGGCACAAGTGCGGATAAACCAACTAACTAACTGGTTAGATATTGGGTTGGAAATAATAATAATAACTAATTAATACTGGTAATTATATCAATAAAAGAAATAAAATAAATTTCTAGATATAAACTAATAGATTAATTTCTTTAGATAGGTTAGAAATGGCCGCCCAACTATAGGGGCTATCGATGGCTATAGCTGGCCACGAGGAATTTAGTAAACTTTTCTAGAAGTCAATATTAATATTGTTTGCACTTGAATGGATTGGTTATTCATTGATTAAAAATATTTGCCAATAATGAATTGTTTTAGCCATAAGATATTATGTGAATATCTATTATATGATCTAATCTTTTGCCACTGAATAAATAAATTTGTTAGTTTATGATGTTGTGGTCTGTAAGCAATTCCATAAAATATTGTAATGATTTTATCATTTATGATGATCTGCTTGTCTGGTGGTGTGATTGGCACTTATACCATATTACATAATAGTTTGGTGAGATTTCTATGGACCAAGTAGCATATGAGAAAAGAATATTCGGTAGTTAATATTGGGACTTTAGGGATATTAAATGTCAGAGCATAGTTTTTTGGTGTAGATTGTTTTTGATAGGAGAGGCATGGAGGCAGGATGTCTTGTCAATAATTTCTTATCAATATTATTAATAGTTCATTACTAATTTCAGTACTGTCAAATAACAGAAAGAGTGAAATTTTAAATATGAGTGAAAACCAAGATAGTCAGGATATTTCAGAGGATTTGGGAGAATCCCAAGAGCTTCAATCCCCGGATACACAAACACCATATTTTCATGTAGAAGTAAGAGAGGAACAAGAATCTTTGGATGAAGTTAATCCGAAAAAAGCTAAAGTAAATAAAGATCTACCTGGGGATGAGCAAGTCCAAATATTTACAATATTACAAAATTTGTCTACACAGCTACAAAATTTAAATAGTGAATTAAAAAACTCAGAAAGTAAAATAGAAATCATACAAAAATCAAATAATGAATTAAAAAGTCAAATACAAAATGCAAATAGTGAATTAAAAAGTGAATTAGAAAGTCAAGTACAAAAATCAAATAATGAATTAAAAAGTCAAATACAAAATTCCAATAGTGAATTAAAAAGTGAATTAAAGAATCAAATTCAAAATTTGGACAGTAAATTAGACAATCACGTACAGGAGATCAAAGACCTAAGGGAAGAGTTAAAAAACCATGTAGAAGAGTCAAAATTGGCCTCCGAAAAACTAGAAATAAAAATTAGGAAAGAAATCAAAATAAAGTCGGAAAGGGCTGAAAATATGATCGAGGCTATTCAGCAGGACTTCAAAAGTCAATATGTAGTATTAAACAGTGAAGTTCAGGATAAAATAGAATGTATTAAGGGAGAATTAGATAGTGCTAGGAGTGAGTTTAGAAACTTAAAAGAAGAAGTCCAAAATATAACTCTTGAACCTGACAATGTAGTAAAAGGATGTCAGAGCCAGATTACTAGCAGAATAGCTAAGTTAGAAACTCAAGAGGTGACCCAATGTGAGATTAATAAAAATCTAGAAAGTGAGCTAATTCAAGTTATAGGAAAAGTAGAAAATTTTAATGAGATATTAAAGAATAATTCACAAATATTACATAATAATCTCAAAGAGGAAATAGGGGAATTAATGACTCAGTGTGAGAGTACAGTATATCAAAGGCTAGAAGATAAACTTGAGTTAGAGAAAGATGAAACTATTAACCAGTTAGAGCAACAAATTAAACATTTAAATGTAGGCCTAAAGGACAGTTCTAAAAGAATAGACTGTGAATGGCAAAATTATAAGTTAGGATTAGAAAGTCGTATGCAAGCTATGGACCTTACTATGGATAAAGTTGTTCATAGTAAAAATGTATCTGAAACTCAGGTTAAGGAAATCAATAATGGTCATAATAAACCCGTAATCTCTGAGTTACATACAATGATTAGTCCAGTAGAATCAATGTACAATCCATTGA
Organism: Epiperipatus broadwayi; assembly: GCA_028023455.1. Taxonomy (NCBI): domain Eukaryota; kingdom Metazoa; phylum Onychophora; class Udeonychophora; order Euonychophora; family Peripatidae; genus Epiperipatus; species Epiperipatus broadwayi. The sequence goes on from JAQFVV010006405.1 coordinate 377,844, forward strand.
ATGAGGCTAGACATAAAGTCATGTTAGAGCCCGAAAGTAATAGCTCCATGGCCTTAAAATTCCTCAAAATAAAATTCTTTAAAGGAGAATACCTGGAGAATCCACATGAATATCTCCAGAATTTAGACGAATTGTTCACCTTATGTCATTTATCTGAGGTAGAAAAGATTGCTATTGCCACAAACCATTTGTGTGCGGCATCTAAAGATTGGTGGCAATCGTTATTTATAAAACCGGAAACATATGGGGACTTTAAATATCTTATGTTAGCCAGTTTTTGGGGGGAAGACCGCCAAGATAACCTGAGATATCAGATATCTCAGGAAAGATATCATGTAAATAAGGGCAGTTACACTCAGTTTTTCAGGAGTCAGGCCGTCAAACTGAAAACGTTGACAGCTTATCCTTTATCTGAGACCCAAATTGTGCGAATAATTCGCCATAATTTACCGAGGCATATCGAGCAGGTCTTGATTGCTGCTGACAGACATACCATAGAAGAGGTAGTCGAAATTTTAGATTCGCTAGAAACCAGTGATAGGAATATTGATAATAGGATTAGGGTAAATAGGGACACCCATCCTATGGTAAACAATATCAATTTCACAGATAGGTCATATGTGGGAAAGAGGAAGTTAAGTAGAGAAAAGGGATATTATAGGACGAATCCCTATAGTAGACCGAATAGCCACCTCAGTAGGCCGACAGTGAAGAGAAGGATTCTAAATGAGAATCAACCTTCTACTAGTGGTATCCCAACGATGCCAAAGAAAAATATAAAAGGTAGTAAAAATAGCGGGGCATTAAATTAAAAAGGACCTCGCAGGAATGTTCCTCACTTCGGGGCCCTATTTTTAAACATATGGGGAACAGCATGATGTGGATTATCAATAACATAGACCTTGACATTGATTATTTGGAACCTGGCAAAATGTCTGAGCCACCTATCTTGTACAACTGTCCCATGATAAAGATTATCATTTCAGGAATTGTTGTCAACACCTTAATTGATTCAGGCAGTCAAGCTTCCTTGTTGTCTGAAGAAACTTACTTGAAAATTCAGTCAGCTGACCAATCTATTCCAATTTTACCAACTAAGGTGATTAGGGTAATACTTGCTAATGGAAAGAAGACTAAGTTATCTAATAGACAGGTTTTTATTACATTAGAAATTAATTTGTGCAAATTTGAGCATGTCTTTTTAATCATGCCAGGTTTGATTCATGAAGCCATAATTGGTTCGGATTTCATGACTCTAAATAATTGTTATATTAATTACAGAGATGAAACTTTTGGATGTAAAGAGGAGATTTGCCCTCTTATAGTCAATTGTAATAGTCAGATGAATCAATTAATGACCATACAGGAGACAACAGTTGATGTAAATATTAAAGTTAAGTTGGATGGTTCATGTATTATTGGCACAGAATACTATAAACCATTTTTCCAATTGTTGTTCCAGTATCGTTGTGTTTTCTCCAAAATACCTGGTATATTAAAAGGGTATGTCCATAGAATCAATTTGAAGGATAATGAGCCTTTCCAGCAGCGTACTTATCCTATTCCTTATCAATACCAGGCAGAGGTTCAACAGCAGATTAATAAGATGATTGACTGGCAAATAATTAAGCCCAGCCCTTCGTCTTATGTGAATCCATTAGTAGTAGTCAAAAAGAAAGATGGATCCATTAGAGTCTGTCTGGATGCACGTACCCTTAACCAGCATACTGTCCCAGAGCATGACATACCATCACCTATTCAGGAATTATTGACGAAGTTCAAAGGGAAGAGCATATTCTCCACATTTGATTTAACCGCCAGCTATTGGCAAATCCCACTCCATAAAAATGATCAAAAGTATACGGCATTCCGTTACCAGGGCCAATCTTATATTTTTCAAAGGATGCCCTTTGGTTTAATTAATAGTGGGGCTGGCCTTATCAGATGCTTGAATATGGTCTTTTCAAAAGAACTGAAAAATTTGTTAGTTATATATATCGATGATATTGTCATTGCTTCGGAAAATTTAAATGATCATTTACAGCATCTTAGCATGTTTCTTTGTGAGTGTTCAGATAACAATATAAAAATCAACTTAGAAAAATGTATTTTAATTGCCCGAGAAATCTCTTTTCTTGGTCATTTGGTTAGTGCTGAAGGGGTCAAACCTCACCCAGACAAAATTGCCGCCATTCAAAGGTTTCCCGTCCCTAAGACCAGAAAGCACTTGAGATCGTTTTTGGGACTGTGTAATTACTATCACAGGTTTTATAAAAAATTTTCATATGATACTATGCACTTATCTGTTTTATTAAAAAAGTGTGAAAAGTGGAGGTGGACCCAGGAACATACAAGGGAATTTCAAATTATTAAAGATAACTTTTTAAAAACAGTAATTTTAGCCTATCCAGATTTAAATAAAGAGTTCTATTTGCAAACCGACAGTAGTGGGTTCGGTTTAGGGGTGATTCTATACCAATTTAATGAGAATAAGGAACCTAGAGTCTTATATTTCTTAAGCCGACATTTAAGGGGAGCGGAACTTAACTATACCACCACAGAAAAAGAGGCATTAGCTGTTGTGTGGGGATTTCAAAAACTTAGACAGCTTTTGTTGGGATCAAAAATTATAGTATTAACTGATCATCGTAGTTTAGAGTTTCTCAACAGGAGTTACCTTAATAATGAAAGATTAATCAGATGGAGCCTCTATCTCCAACAGTATCAGTATGAAATCATATATTGTTCAGGACAGGATAATGTCATTGCAGATATTCTTAGCCGCAATCCTGTTTCTGTTAATTATCAGAACCCCAGTACTGAAAATATAATTATTTGTAATATGTCTAGTTTGTTAGAGGAAGAAATAGTTAGAGATTATACAAATTTAGAATTACTGCAAGCACAGGATGCTAGGCTGGAGAGAATAGTTCACTTCTTATCAGATCCAGCTAAATTAGGTCAGAAAAGTAGATATGCTGATAGAATTAAAGAGGGGTATAGGTTTAAAGATAGAATTTTAATGAAGAAATTAAAAAGGGGAGATGAAAATTCTTGGAGAGTGATTATTCCTTTATGTTTAGTCAATAAACTCATAGATTATGTTCACACCCAATATGGACACTATGGAATTCAGAAAATTGAACCTATTATTAAGAAGCATTTTTATTTTCATAAGATGTCTGAATCCATTGCCCGTAGACTTAGGGAATGCGAGATTTGTTTAAAAACTAAGTTTCAAAATAAATCGTATGTGGGAACACTTCAACCCATACTGCCCAGTCAGCCCAATGAATTATTGGCACTGGACTTTTATGGACCACTTCCACCTTTCAACCGTCAAAAATTTATTCTTGTGATGTATGACGTTTTTACCAAATATGTCTCTGCTTACCCAGTTCCAAAAACAGATGCTAAAAATGTTATTAAGTGCTTGGAAACTTATCAAATTCCATTAATAGGAAAACCAGCTTCAATACTTACCGACCACGCTACTGCATTCATTTCTGGTACATGGAAAAAGTGGGGTAAGAAGCAAAATATTCAACATATCATGTGCTCGATTAGAAATCCCCAATCCAATCCAAGTGAAAGAATCATGCGTGAGATAAGTAGGTTGTTCCGAGTATATATAGAATGGGATCACAAACAGTGGGTCAATAAGTTGCCACAGGTGATTAATTATATAAATATAACTATTAATGAGTCTACTAGGATGTCTCCAATTCGGCTGCACTTTGGTAGACCTGAACCTTTACTAATCAAAACACCGTTACCCGTAATAGTGGAAAATATTAATGTGGAACATGACCAAGCGCTGGCCAGAATTAACCTTAAAAAGATGGGTGATAAACGCACTCGTTATTCCAAAACCAGTCCACATCCTTTTAAAGTCCATGATTTTGTTTTAATTAGAACTCCCCATGTGAGTAATCTCCGGAAGCATATGTTTAGAAAATTCATGTATCTTTATGAAGGCCCCTATGAAATTGTGAAACAAGTGGGTGAGAATGCCTTTTTGGTCTCAACCCCTGATGGAACAAGAGGTACCTATAATGCCCGAAGCTTACTACCATATCCTAAACAAAATTAAATCTGTAAGATTGAATTTATTAACTTCTAAGAGAAGTATGATATAGACCTAGCAATACAATAAGAAATATTAATAATGTATGTGTTATTTTATTTTTTATTTATTTATAATGGTGGGAGAATTGTAACCTAGTGTTATTGACACTTGGTTTATTTGGCATTATTTCCACAGGAAAACAATGCTATCCTTTTTTAGAAAATAAAAAAATAAAATAATAATAATATTAAGTGATTAATAAAATATGCTATTTACTCACTTTAACGTGTTTTAAGCAAATAACTAATAAATTTAGTAATTCAATGTCATTTTGAAGAAGAGCATGAATAATTTAATTAAAATATTAACAATAAGAGCAATTTAATATAGTATAAAAGCACATATCATAAACAGTAATTGATTTTGGATGGGTAGAGGGGAGAGTGGATGAGTGTCTTATCATAAAGCACAATAACTTCTGGTAATTTTTTTTATATATAATGTTTAAAGAATTATACATCAATGATTGTTAATTTAATGTATTTATTATTTTTTTTATAGTGTCAAATTACTTTGTAATCCAGGTAAATAATACGAAAACTATATGATTGTAATGGGTTTTTTTTTCTTTTCTTTTATTTATGGTATAATTAAATGATTATTTTTCTGTAAGAGGTCGCTAAAACAAGACCGCCAATTTTTTTTTTTGAAGAAAGATTGTCTGACTTTAGTTTTTCAAGGAAGAAGCAGTGCTGAAATTCGGTAACAAATTTTTTTTTTCATTTTTAATTGCAGAAATAAATATAAGTCAAGTAAAATTTTAATAATATCATGTGTGGCTAATCCTTTTTGGTGGGACATCCTGATCTTCTGTTGCTATCGACCTATTTAAAGCTTTTTATACGCAAAAATATACTATCTTGTGCTAAAGTTCAAAATGACCATATTAACTACAGCAATCACGGAAAATGTCATTATATTTAAATTAAGTAATATAAGTAATTTCCAGGAAATAATCAATTATTTGTTAACTTTACCTTATTTAATGATCTTTTCATGGTATAAAAGAAAAATTATAATTAAAAGACATATTATAAAAGCCAAGGAAAGTTAACTAGAAAAATTTCGCGCTCTTTCTAAAAGAAATTGTCTGCCTTTGAAAATAATGTAAGTTCCCCACGTTAAAATATGTTTTATTCACTGAAAATTATCTAGAAATAATATTAATGATAAATGATATTTACTTATGCACCTGTATATTTTTAAAAAAATATATATATATAAATTTTCTCAAGGCAAATATCGGAAAATTTGTATGTGTGCATTTTACGGAGAATTCCCTATTAAAGAAAAATTACAATTCCCAGAGTAGGAACAAAAACTAAAAACATTAGTGACTTAATTATAACCATAATATAATATGTTATATTATACATCAATTGGAGTCATTAAAACTTCATATCCACGTAAGTCAGTTGCAGTCATTATAATAATAGTATCTTGGAAAATTCGCGCATTATTTTTTTTATTCATAAGCCAGCTAGCTAAAAATGGTACGTATCATCAATAATAGAAAAGGAAAAGAATTGTGTGTGTTATCGTTTAGAATAAAATATTCGTCTACGTTAGAATATGTATTGTTTTCTTGGATCCCAAAATTATAGCAGTTTAATTCAAGGAAGAGTTAACATCCAACGCTGCTATGTTTTTCTTTGCCTAATTTATTAAGTGCACCAGAATGGAGGCAACTTTTATATAAATGAAATAATAAAATGTGTTTCTTATTTTAAATTTGCTTCGTGAACTACGACTGGATCAAGTTCTTCATCTGGATAAATTGCCCAACGGAAAACATTTTTCTAGTGAGATAATAAGCACTTGTTAAGTAATGATTTTTTTTTACTAATTTGTAAAATTATGTGTATTTTTTTTTATATCAACAGGTTAAAGGCTGTATAGTCAAGTAATATTTAAATGACCTTGTAATCATAAAGGTATGTTTTCATGTAATTATTCTAGGTTAAATTTATATTTGACATGGAAAATTTTTTTTTATAAAATGTGTTTTAACTATTATATGCAATTATGGGTATAAATTTTATATGTTAGATGCGTAAAAGAAAAACATTTAGATACTTAATAGGTAAAGTAAATAATAATAAAAAAAATTATCAGAAGTAATTAAAAAGAATTGCTATACAAGATATTTCTTGTCTAAAGCTTGAAACGAATTTATACTGTATTAATTGAGGAACTTATTCCCAATTATTCTTTATTAACACATTCACTTTATTTAGTTCAAGATAATATGCTACCAATTACTTGTTGAATGTTCCTTTGGTAAAATGAAAATTATTATACTTTTATTCTGTGATATCCATTGATTTCAGATGTTGATCTAAGTATACCCCGTAACATAATTTTAGTATAATTAGTGTATTTGCTTGTCTTGCCCAGATAAAGCATCAGTATATGCTTAATATCAGCATAGGTAATCTTTATAATATGTTTATTTTGTGGGATGAAAATGATTTCCCCAAAAGCTTTGTTTTCCATGAGGGGAATAGTTAAATCTAGTATTCGGGCATGTTTTATAGCCCAAGTGATCGCTTCTCATAGTTAGGACGATCAAGAATTTATCTCGCATGTAGTATACTTCATTCGTTTAAATCCCAGGAGAGGATTATATTTGGTGTGTGTTCGTATTATGCCCAAGTAAAAGGCAAGAAACCACCAAAATATTTTAATGTAGTAGTTAACTCTACTGACCTTCGGTGTTATTCCATATTCCTCATGAGAAAATAGAGATAATTCCACCACGGAAGGTGTTGATTATTGTGTTTTGTTTAGAAAGTTAGGGCAAGATAACGGGTATATTGGAGGTGTTAATTCCTCAAGATCCATTTTAGTATAAATAGTGCGCTAGTACTATGATCAATATCTGGATTGTGCGGCGGAATATTGCTAGTAATTCACATGTAAGTCAATGGAGAGAGTAAGTTTAAAATTGCGTGATTTAGAAACGCTTATTTACCAATGGAGGATTCAAATACAATGTTTAATTCTGGTTAATGAGTAAGCAACACTAATAATGTAAATTATCCTTATGAATAAAGTGTGTATCACAACTTAAGTGGTATTAAGTTAAATATAAAAATAGTAAGTGTAACGTTTGATAAATAGCCCATAAATTATAATAAGTTATCTAAATACAAACCATCGTTTAATTAAATATATTATCATAAAAATCGTTTTACGTATTGCATATAATCAGATTGTTTTTATTCCAAAACTAATATTTAGTTAATAAAGTTAAGTAGAAGCTCATATAAGATACACTAAACGGATGAGTTGATGTATCGATAATAATATGTATTTTTTTTTTATTCAATTTGCATAATTGTAAAAAGATGAAGTAGTAGTTCTAATCCAGGTCTAAAAGTATAGACAAATTAATGTTAGTTACATGTTGTTTTATCCATATGGGATCGAATAAATTATATATGTTTGTTTAGTGTTTTAAGAATAAAGTATAGTCCTGTTAAACTGTAATAATAAATTATAATCTTGTTAAACTTTAATAATAAATTATAGTCTTGTTACACGTTGTTTAGAGTCATTTTTCTTGTGTGCTAAATAAAAGTGTATTTGCATAATACTTGCAATACTTTCCTTGAGTCCGAAATCATTAAACTCCTAAAACTCAATACACCAGACAGATAAATTTAAGCAGATTGGAATATTTCATTATATTTTAGTTTAATAAGAATTATTTATGGGATTGAAAACTTCAGACCAAGACATTTTATTTTATGTGTGTGTAAAAATGACTTTATTCCCAAACTACTAGCTTTGGTTGCACATTGTTCCGTACACATTTAAGTGAAGTGTCTAAGTAATAAATCTTAGTTAAATTATTGTGTTGTCATGGATGATGGAAGGACACAAAAGCACCCTTGTCTTTTCATCATTCCGACTGAGATTCTGGATAAAAAGGGCTGTATTATTCAAAATTATGCGTTGTTATTGAATCTGGTTATCATCTCTTTAAATATTATAATAGTTGATATGGGGATGAGGATACCCGGAATTTAAATAAGGTAAATGTTTCCTATAGCCGACCAGAATGTCAGTCATATGCGACAACACAATACTGCCGAGCATTTTCTTAAATATAACAGAGAACCCTGAGATTAATGTCATTATTATAAGTGCTCTTAAATTAAGGAGTGATCAATTATGATCAATATTACAAGCGTGGCATGGCTTAAGAGATTGAAACGTCTAATTGTATAATAAAAAAATATTGAGATCATATTGGAAAATTAATAGATATGTTGCTTTTTTATTTTGGTTGCCATAGCAACCAACCAGATAAAAATTAGTGGCACAAGTGCGGATAAACCAACTAACTAACTGGTTAGATATTGGGTTGGAAATAATAATAATAACTAATTAATACTGGTAATTATATCAATAAAAGAAATAAAATAAAT
>JAQFVV010006405.1:386908-449903 GCA_028023455.1 Epiperipatus broadwayi
TCTACCTCCAAACTTATACTAAATAATTAATTTAATTTTTCTCAATTATCAAACTATCTTTTCTTTTCACTTTAATTATATTTCCATTCACATTCCACAGCTTTATAATAAAATTTGTACAAAAGTTTTTACACCTTATATTCTTTCCAATTAATCTTTAATTTCGGTAATTAGGGATATCAAGATTTTACACAATTACTTCCATTGTTCTGCAAAATTACTGTCTCTCCATCTAAATCTGTAGTTCTTTTTTACTTAATGTATATTTGCAAAGCGCTATCAACAAAATTATTTTTATTTTAATTTTCATTTTAATATCTAAAACATCACCCATATACATAGTGATGTATAGCTGGGCTTAAAAGAGAGAAAACGAACAAGTGAGTAGAACTTCATAATTTCTTTCATAGTTCTTTTAATTAAAATAACTAACCAATTTTGCACGACCACGCAAATAATTTGATCAAACATCCTAAACTGTAAATATTAATTTTATAGTAAAGTACTATATATTTTTAATAATACGTTAGTAACATATATATATATTCTAATCATGGTCGTCATTGACTCGCATCACTCTATAAATAAATAGATTACTATATTGAATGTCACTGTTCTAATGTTCAAATTTAAATATTAAATTGTAAAAATGTTTTACTGCTCACTTTTTAAAATTAACTTAGGTTCCATTAAAGTAATTAAATACAAAGATTTAATGTATCATGAGATATAAGGAAATACTAGTTGTATAGATCACATTATTTCAAACATTCACAGGATAAACATCAATGGTAGTAAGAACACTATCTCCTTTATACTATTATCAGTCAATAACTATATAAAATTCTTATAGACTTTCATGTTGTGTCTTTATTTACTAAGACTCATTTAATAAACTATAATATTAATTCTGTTATCTTTAATAATAATAATCATCAATGAAATTAATAAATTATAATCTCAGGTTCTTAATCTTTATTTATACTTCAACAAATGTGGTAACAAAGTTATATGTATATAAAGGGATTTTTATAAGTATCTACTACACTGCAATTTAATAACAATAATGATTACAATCTTTCTTACTTAATCAATTAAGTAACTTCTTTTGTCGTGAACGTTACTGGCAATAAATCAATCATTGACGTTAAATATCACTTCAGATCTTCAAACAATAAAGAAATCAAGGGCAAGAGGTTTAGAATGTGACAGCAGTTAAGTGGCAATTAATAAAGTATTATAATTTATCAAATATTAGATAGTGGATTTATGACCAATAATTTAATGGAACATATAATGACATTTAATAGAATAATTGAAATTACTAATAATTAAGATTAAACATGTGTTTTAGCATATCTTTTTATGCAAATGTACTTTAGGTGGCTGTGAAAACATTTGTGAATTTGTACCATGATGCAGATAAAAATAAAACAGACACAAGTTTAATAAAGTTAATTAATAAAGTTTATATTATCAAATAAATTTAAGTAAAACAAACAAATTTATTATAATTTTATTATAAACGGATATCCTTCTTTCCTTACACATTATTTGAAACATGTTAATTGCCATTCTTACTATAGTTAATCCTAACTAATACATTTTTAAAATATTTTAGTTATTTTTAGGTTTATCACACTATTTATTTGAACTACTTATGTGTAACAACATACCTTTTTAAGTATACTAATTTCATAATATTTCAATATTTGTGGATCAATATTTGTTAATTGTTTATTAATTTTAATCACAGGTATTTCAAAAACAGAAAATCGAGATTGCCATTAGAAACAAACTCACACAGTATATGTATTGCTAAAGATATGATTAATTTTTAATGTTTATTTCTCTATTTATATAAATTATAAATGCGTTTTTTATAGCACATACCTTCATATATTAAGAATGTGTTTAAATATCAACTCTGTTTAATAACAAATATATGATAATACACCATCAGTATTAGTATTTTAATAAGTGGCACTTATCTCTTAAAATATAATTAATAATAAAAGATAAAGAAAATATATTTTAATATTTTGTATATTCTCATTTGATATACTTTTACAAAAAATTATAGTTTATTTCTAAACAAAAGTCGATTCTGTTTAATTTTTCCATTATTTACATCTAGCCTTTCTTCAATGGTTATAATCTATTCTTAGTTAACTTAATTATTCTTATTCAAGTAAAATCATAACATTATTCAAAATTTATTGTTTTCCCTTCAATAAAACCTCATCATGTAGAAAGAAGAAGTAGTAGCACTAAATACAGACAGATAAATAAAGATGTATAGGATATTGGGAAGAAAGATGGATAACTTGTTTTCAATGTACTTCAAGAATGTAAATGAAACAGTGTGAACAGGTTCAACATTTATTGCCTATTAACCTTAAGATACAGTGATGTGGCAGTCATTGTTCAGTTTTACCAAACATCACAAACTCACAATTTAAATATAGTAAAATAACACTGTCCAAGACAACATGTGTATCAACAGGATACGTTAGTAACTACGCTTGGATTATCACCTATAAACTAAATGTGGATCGTTTTACAGGGCTGTTAATCATGCTGATTCCCTCACAAAACCGCCATCGGCTTCCATTCTGTATCATCCTAGATTTTCATCATCTTGGTTTCCAAATCACCCCTGTACTCTAAGTCAGCTTACCCAATGATCTTCTAGATTTTCACTATATCAATACCATAAATACAAACAACTTTAAAAACAACAACATGATTCGCTAATATAAATCATTTTCATACCTAAGTTAATAATCATCTCGCTTTAAACACTGTGTTTCATTACCTACATTTTTTGCTGTTAACATTCAAACATCCTAATAGAAAATCAATAGAAATGTAATATAATCATCGATTATATTAATTATTATTTATCAACAAATAAAATGACTATCGTATGCATATTTTCAAAATCTAACGGCATTCAAATAAATTTAACAAGTTGTTTTAAATGCGTTTTACAATAATAATAATAATAAAACTTTTGTACTACATTCATTCAATTTTTCGGCTGATCTAAATAAATAAAACATACATTATATCAATAATTATAAATGTTACCAAAAAAACACCATATCTTCTGATTAGGTTTTTGTGTAGGCTTCTTTTCCTTTTCCTCACATCAAATATATACTACACACATACAATTTTATTAAAAAACATTCAAAATCAAACATATTTCACATATCATTATATATACTAAAATTAATGTATTTTGTTTCCTATCGTTTTCTGAAACCTAATGCTTATAATAATAATAAAAAATAATTCAAACCATAATTAAATATTTTTCTGACCCAACCTTAAGCTTATCCCATAATATTACTCTTCTTCATCTGAATGTTCTCCATTATGACTCTCAAAGTTTTAAAATAACTTGGTTTATTTAATAAATTTGTTTAGATGATCTTACCTTAGCTTTTTTGAGTACCTTGATTTACAATATATTTTAGTTAGTTATCCCTCAAGTTTTTTTTTAAATTTGTCATATTCCTCGCTGCCGATGCATCTTTCTCCTTTTTTAATTAGACTAGAATATTGATTACTTTAGGCATCACCTATGCTATGGATCCATATTTTTAGGTCTTCTTCCGTATTTTTTTCTTTATACAAATATTTCTCTTTTAGCAAGCTTTATTTCATTCATTCTTAATTTTATGTACATTATTTTTTGATCTTTAACTTTTTTTTTCTCTAGGAGTATATTTCTTTTTTTCGGGTCATCTAAAAGAAAGCAATTCCAATAATTTTAATTTTAAAATTATATTTGTCCATTTATTCTTAGATGAATCATAATGATTTTTATATTTTATTCTCTTTCTGAACTTTGCGGCGCACAATGTCTTTTCATCTATTACACGCTAAAAAAGAAGTTTCCCCTTTGGATACACTATATAAGCGTATCAATGAACAATATAAACAATTTTGAAATGTTATAAACTTCTCGAAACTGGTTTTAAAGAAATTTGTCCATATTTTTTACTGAAATTCCGACTGAAATTTCTATAGAATTTACCTGGCAGGGTTCGATTAAGTTAGTGATACATAATTTTATGAAAACTTTAAAAATATTTATTTTAAGACTTCTATGATTTTTAAAATTGTCAGTTAATTTGTTCTAATGATATTATTAGAATTATATTGAAAAAATTGAATAAATTGAGAAAAGAAATTATTAGAGAACTCAAAATTTTTACCTCTTTTCACTCGAGTCTGTCAATTCTTGTTCTCCTCGATTTTACAATTAATTGGCGATCTTATGTCTGCCAAGCTCTATTACTATTGGTCAATCCTACTTGATTTATAAATAATTAAAGTTTCAAACTGATAATGTAAATAACACTTAAACACTATCTAATTATTATTTAAAATCAATTATTATATTTAAATCAATTTAAACACTTTAAAATAATTTTCAAAACAATATTTAATAAAATTATTCATCACTAGTTTTTATTATGATGTTTAATAAATTATCCATTTTTACTTATAATATTATTTAAATACTTTAAAATATTGGTATTAATTGAAACAAGTGCTTGTATAAAAATATTCCAGACAATTATGTAATCGTTTCCTAGTGTTTTGTCTATTTTTGTCTGTCTTAATAAATTTAATGCAACCATATTATATAAAATTTTTATATAAAATTTTGAAGAAATAATTTAGAAAAAATATAGAAATAAATACAATTTCAACATCATAATATTTACTATCAAAACACATTACACTAATTTTTATTATTTAATATAGTTTATAAATTTAAATACTATATAATATTAATTATTTCAAGTTTTAAAGTATTAAAATTGACTATTAAATACATTTTATTATTTTGATAGCTGTGTTATTTTAATATGGCCAGCTTTACAACCATATGAGCAATTCTTTACTTTATTTAACTAATTTTTTAAATGATTTTACGTAATTAGGTATTTGCTTTAGTTTTAAATTGCAATTTACAGACTGTAAATTACATATTCAATACATCAATAAATATATTCTCAAATTAAAAATTTTTTTTTTTTAGTAATTGACCATTATAATTGGAAGATGTATGGATATAAGAACATCTAGTTCGTATGCCCATTCAACTTGCACACGTGTATGTGCGTATAAAAATTAACATTTGAAAGTTATAAAATTTGTAATTTTATTTCAATAACTTTCTAACTAATGTATATTATATATATTTTTGTAAATTTTATGTTTTGCAAGTAATAATTTGTATAGAAATAAAATTGTCATTTAAGAGACAAGCAATAGAATTTGGGAAATTTATTGCTAGTAATTTGTGTGAAAATAAAATTGTCATTTAAGAGACAAATATCAGTATCTTGGAAATTTATTCTAAAGTAAACTGATATTTAAGAGTGAAACAATGCAATCGGGCGGTCTTAAAATTTTGCAGGCCATTTGGTCATTCTAAAAGGTACACGAAGGTCATAGGTGCCAATGGTTCTTTAATTATTTTGTGTAGCCACTGTTCTGGTCTTTTTCATTCCCATATATGGAAATGGAGGTCAACTTTGAATCTCAACCAAGTGTCTGAGTTTGAGGCAGTGGCCATCATTCTTTAAATATTTGCTTATGTATAAATAGCTAAATTTTATATTTGTCTTGGCTTTTTTTTTTTTTGCTCCACTCAGATATCATATACATCACGTTTGCGTTGTTCAGCAAATCATGGTGGGTTAAGGGAGACCGTATACTTCCCCATACCTCTGGGAAACTTATCTAGCTCACTATGCCTTAGTCTGGAACATCTAGACCAAATATGCAGACTGTTCAGTAATATATGTGCCTGAAAGTGAATTTTGAGTCTCTACCAATGCCTGTTTCAAACCCAAGCTAGCTCATTATCATGATCCACTGATTACCTGCATCATCACGTCCTCAAGCCCAATGTAACATCTACATTGCTGTCAGTTATGAACTCTTAATTGATCAATTATTGTAATCATTTATAAATTATACTGTACGCTTTTCTTTATTTATTTAATTTTTAAAGCTGTTATATAAACGGTAATAATGTCTGTGCAATTTATTATAAAACTATATAAATCTTTCTGTTTTTGTGTGGCAATTTAGAATTAATTTGGTTTTCTTATTTTATTATTCTAATTCATTTTGATATACAAAAAAAGTATACAATCTAGCGAGAGAATTTAAAACCTCTGCCAATAGTTTTCTCCTACTATGATGGAGATGTAAATTTCCTTTAGAGTTCATTGTTATAAACTTGCTCGGTTTTATACTAATTAATTTTCAATAATTTTATTATTTAAATGACCGAAAGGTCTTGATATTTACGTTTAATTGTTATTTTATCATTTTAATTATTAAATCTCACCAGAAGTGGATTTAATATGTACTAATGATTTTAATTTGTAAAAAATATCAGTTATCTGTGCAATGATTGCTCGTAAAAAGAGATCTTTCGAGGTGTGGGAGAGAGCAATTTATTCCCTTTTAAGTTTTAACTCTGATCCCTTATGTGCATTTATTCATCATTAGTTAACTTCCCAGGATGGTTTGTGTTTAAGTATTCCATTACACAGGAGAGCATTGTATAATAATCAGGTGTTTATTAATTCACCGTGGTCGTTAGTGACATGAACTATTTATTCATCTGTTTTAGACATTATAAGTGTATCGTTGCAATCGTTATTTATGATTTTCTTGCTTTGTCATATATTTTGGGATTTTCGGAATGACCAATCCCACTCTTTGCTATCCCTCTCAAAGTAGATGTATTTCCTACTTGGGGTCCTCTTCAGTCATCTTCAATGAATAAGTGTATAGGAAACATACAGATGAACCATCCCAACATGCAACTAGTGCCATTGTTCTTCAGAGATATGACCTTTGCCGTCGTGCAGGCATACTCCTTTCATACAAACATGACCGAGCCACTCAAGAGCATCTTAAGTGATCACCTCTCTATATGCATATGCGATTGTGAGCGATAACATGATACTGCTTTTATTATTATTATTGAGTTGTCTATCCACCTTCAATACTCTCTGTCAGTCGTAATTGCATGCTGTTTGCCATTCATTCAATTTAATTTTCTAAGTCAGGTTATAAATTACAGCTTCTTTTAAGCTGAGTTATTTCACTCCCACACATCTGAGTGATCTCTCAAATATTGCACACTTTCAGAGCACACATTCTAAACTCTTATTCGTATCTGTAATGACTAATAAAACTCACTAATGTGAATCTATAATATATTAAATGAGGGTTGAGTTACAAGTATTATTGATTAGCTAATTAAGTTATTTGATTATTGGCATATTAACCGCACCACCAGATATGAGCAACCACTCAAATTTATCCTTGTTTTATATACGTAGTAATTGCACTACTAGCTTTATGTAATAACCCAAAGATTTTATGTATTTACGTAAATTCAATAATCTATTGACTTAATCCATAAAGTACATGATTGCAAATTAAACCATGATCAAATTTGTAACTCTCATTGTATAGACATTCTATACAGCTATTTTATTTATTACCGTATTTAATTATTAATAAAATGTATATAATATTATAGTCTGTATTCTCGCATTTGTCATTCATTGCCCGAATCTCTAGTATGACTGTTCGATTAAGTTAGGTTATTTCAAATTGAATGAAATATTTTATTAGTATTATTAATTAAACTCCCTTTGTTTAACGTTACCTTGAATAACATTATGGATCTGATTATTAATATATTCAGCAATAGTCTACACCACTCTTTAATTGAGTATTATATTTTGTAATAATCATTAGTAAATATAATCATTAGCTAATTATTTTTAATTGATTTCCAAATCTCTTTGTTCACCCTGTTCTCATTGCCAGGTCTGAAGTAAATGAATGTTTGCTAGTGAAACGGAAATCTCCAATCCCTTTCCGTTTCATCATCAACCTAATGACCTACTCGTCTAAACTAATTTCGAACCTATTTTAAATGTAAAAATGTCATATGTAAAAATGTTATATATAAGTCGAGCGGGAAAACTTTGCTATAATGGCCGCTTGAGTTGCATCATCCATTTACATACGAAACACGCTATAATTAGACAGGTTTGATAAAATTATAGCGGAGAAATGCTCATAATTTATTATAGAATGTTTTATTAATTTTCAGTCAATTCTTAATTATATTCGCTATAATATTCGTATGTGGATGGATAATTTAAACCTTGGAATAACGGCAAAATGATTTATATATATATTTAAGTTAAAATAAAAAAGATATACTATAATGTAAAATGTTTTCTTTAAAATATATTTAACGGCTTTCTGATTTTTTTTTTACATATATAATTGAAACTAAAGTATTTTCTTTAAATTGGCTTTTTTTTTAAACAAATAATTTGGTAAAAACAAATATGTTAAAAGTTATTTATTTCAGTAAAATAAAAATCCGTTTATAATTAAAAATGAGAATTTTGTGTAAACAAGAAATCAATTAGTGACTGCACCCGGGTAAAAAGTAAAATCTGTTTTCTGATTGATTTTTGTTTGCAACAAAAGACTTTTTCATTAAATCAGAATACCGTTCCTTCTGCTAAGTAATAACACCTGAAAAGGAATTTAATTAATGAAAATGAATCAAATTATATAGTTTATATATTTTGATACATTTTTTTTAAGGAAATTAAATATAACACCTCGGAGATTTTATCAGTTGTTGTAGAAATTGAATTATATTATTTTGCTTTAATTAAAAGTCAATTGGTCCCGAGGTTTACGAAATTCCAGAAAGGTGTTAAAGTTTAGTAGAAGGATATAAATAGGCCTTATTTTAAGCGGGAAGGGAGAATCCATCTTGCTTTTGAAGAGCTATTATTATCCAAGTTATAAATTGTTTAATTTTACCATGTCTGGCTAAAGTCAGGCACAATTTTGCTGCCGTTCCCGTGATGGAACGCCGAGTGTCAATCCATCAAGTGCCGAAGCAACAACCAACAAGCTTACACCAAATAAAAGATGTCATAAGCCGCTAAAAGGGACTTGCCGTCGTTCCAACACCATTTTAAATCGTCTCGCAACTGAACAAGAACATGCCATAAGCCGCCAAAGAACTCACCTTCGTTCCAGCTCGAATATCTCCAGTTCAGCTATAGGAGAACTGTTTTAATATTATTTAAAATCGCAGAGCTCTGTGTGCATTTCAAAAACATTCATTATTTCTTCAAAAACAGGTTAGCTAACCATATTATTGAAATTTCTATCTAAATTGTTTTCGAAATAATATTTAAATGAAATACTTTTTGCTAATACAATAGTGTAAACTGTCTAAATTGTTTCCTAAAACATTTTAATTCTATAAATGAAATACTTTTGCTAAATTTCTGTTAATTAATGTTTTGCTATATAATTTAATCACTGCAATTATATTTTGCTTTTCTTTTGCTTATTTTATTTATTATTAGTTATGCCTATGTTTCGAAACGGCGTGCATTTAATTATTAAAATGTTTTTAAAGATATGAATTTAAAATCTCCGTATTATTATTTATATAGCGTCATTTCGTGCGCTGTTTTGAAACCCAAATCCATATTTTTGTCATTTAGTAAATTAATTAATATAAATATAAAATGTGGCTTTTCAACCTTTATTTATTATGTTACTAAAGATTAAACTAGCCTGGAGTGTAATCATAAGTATATTTTTTTAGTTAAGTATTCGTAAGTCCCTTATTAAATATACTTTTCCCCCTTTTAAAAGTTTAGTAGTTATAGATAACTAAAGAGATTGAACGGGATAAAGTAAAGTTTGTATCTATATATTCCTGTCAGTAGCATATCGTATTTCTCATGCTACAGAAGAGTTGGCTCTTTTGATCAAGCTGATGATCTAGTGTTCATTTAATATATGATCTTTAATTTATAATATCCTTCGGCTTGGCGGATGTGGGATTTATTAATATTTTCTCGTTGTGCTGTTCTTTTTGATATATATATAAGATGGAGCCACGGTAAGTCCAGCCCATCTTCTCTTATGGGTAGTGCAGTAGCGAAGTCTGAGCTACGGGCCAGATTAGCACGTAAGTCCCCCGCCTCTGAACCAAATAAAGGTTCCCCATTAGCAGCATGACGACCGGTTATTGGGTAAACCGTTGTTTGTCACAAAAACCCTAAAACTATTCTTCCATCCGCAGAGCCACTTTATTATTATATTTTACTTGTGCCTAGCGTATTAGTAAAATCGTTATAGCCAACTCTTTCCTCCCTAATATGCAATCTTCGGCATTGAACCGAAGCATTCTTGAAAACCCGTTCGATCTTAAGCTATCTGGGATGCTTTATAAGCCCATAGTTAATATATAAATTGATTATAGTCAGATGTATTAAGTTTCACTCCAGACTTGGTTTGATTTTACGTAAAAGAGCCACTCGAACTGATTATCAAAGGACATAACAAATAAGTTAATGTAGTGATTAGTTGTATAGCAGGATATTTGGCTCCATTGAATCATAGCCACAAACCTATTTTGCCAACAACAATTGTCAATAAATATATTTTAATTCATCATATATCAGTTTCTGTCTCATTATTAAATCAATCCAATTCACTAATTGCCCATAAGTATTCATTAGTAAAGCCCCTATTATTTAAATATGTTAGATTTTATCTGTGGAATGTCTAGTATTTACGTTGTTTATATATATGTTTAAGTCCATGAGTCTTATTGTTTTCTCCGATTTGCTAGTGGGCCGGATGAAGAATTAAATCTCGTGTGCTACCATTGTTATGTTATCCATTGGGTGTTAGATCTGGTGCTTGGAGAGTGGGTTCGAATCCAGGCTGGTCCCTGACCTAAATCTCGGGCTTGACTGGGTTTGAAGTACATTTTGTGAGTTCCAGCTCATGTTAGATGGATAAGCATGTTTTGACTGGCAATAGTCTACACCACTCTTTAATTGAGTATTATATTTTGTAATAATCATTAGTAAATATAATCATTAGCTAATTATTTGAATTGATTTCCAAATCTCTTTGTTCACCCTGTTCTCATTGCCAGGTCTGGAGTAAATGAATGCTTGCTAGTATCCTCAAAAGCGTTGCCCATGTAGTCAGAGACCCTGGAGCACAGGCAAATAGGTTAGCGTTTAGTATTGTTCCAGACCTGGCACATGCTAGATTGTTATAGTTTGCTTGGATTCTAGGTCTTGTTGAATGAACACACGATTTTGATCGGTACAATATATACCTGTACAAATAATTTAATACATAGGGTATTTTTAGCTCAGACTTTCACACGACCCTCAACTCTCAAAAATATATGTGGTTAAGGGTATCAGTGGTATGATATAGTGTGGCGAATTGAGGGTCATGTGAAAGTCTGAGCTCAAAATACCATATAATAATAGCTTAAACAAATGCAAAACTCTTTTCTCCGTACAGTAGTTCCACTCTGTGCTAACCAGAGTAATCAGTAGATGCCAGAAGGCTTGTGCATAAAATCCCTGTCTATTGCCTACTCATCCAATATCCCCAGACTAGTTTCTGGCTTGTGGCCATCATCAGTGAAGAGTTTTGCCTTTGTTTACAACAATTATGTGCTAGTATGAGATGGTGATCATGTGATGTTTAGTGGTTTAATAATAGCTTCTGAAAACAGTAATGAAAAATACTAAAACGTATAAATATAACAATTATTTTCACAAAATAGCATTTGTTCTCAAGTTGAAAAAGACATTAGATTTGGTAACTGCAGACACATAGTAACACCTTTTTCCCAAAGAGATCAAATTATGTTTTATCAAAACGTCATATATATATAATACTATAGAGGATGGCAATTATGTGATAAGCTGGCTATATCTATTATATATATTGTTAAATATTTTTTATTATTAAAGGGTTGCCTTGACAACAATTTGAAGTCGTTGATTGTTATTGATATTGGTATTGTCTAAGTGGTGACTGATTTTTAATGATTACATATATATATATATATGTATTTTTATTACATAGTTTATTCCAATATTTTATTTACAATATACAATGGGTACCTAAAAAATCAAAATCATTCTCTGGAGAGTGAGCATGTTATAGTACATGCTTCCTTCACTAGATACCTTTTGCACAGATCCCCTGCATGAACTGATAACTATTGTCATAGGTGGAGTCATGTAAGTGTTTTTGTTAAGTGAAACTTTCTTATTTCTCGATTTTTGTGAGGATGAATGACACTTCATAGAAACATTGATTATTGATTGGTCATTGTTAGACAAGATATTTGTATGGTTGTAAACAATGGGCTTTTTAAAAATTTGCCTTTACTTTTTTATGACACTTCATAGAAACATTGATTATTGATTGGTCATTGTTAGACAAGATATTTGTATGGTTGTAAACAATGGGCTTTTTAAAAATTTGCCTTTACTTCTTTATGACAGTCTTGTTCCACAATGACTAAAAAATCCTGTTCTAATTAGTTGAACTATTGCCAACTCTGCTGACCATTCAAGAATGATCATTAAATGAGTATTTAACTAGACTTAAGTAATTATAAATATGCTATTTTTTGCGCATGCGTTAGTGAAGCTGTAATTAAACTATAATGTTTAATATACCTGCTTAGCGCTTTCAAGATTTAGTATTTAAATCTCATACTCATAGCTTTACGAATGAAGACTGTTGTGATTTATTGTACACATATGCAAATGAACTTGAATTTTTAATTAGTTAGTCCTTTGTTTGGAGAGAGAGAAAAGCATGCCTCTCTTCTATTAATGACACTGAAATCAATCGCTATGTAAAAAGCTTCTTTGACTTTTCTTTTGGCATCACCCTTCTCTGTGCAAATTACTTGGTCAGAACTGTGTTCGAATACATGGCCTGTAGCTGCTTGGTGGTCCCAGAAAATTAATGTTCCTTCATTTTTTATTTTTAACCCTGTTGTATGCATACCTGTGTTGGCATGAGTATGAGATTTAAATACTAAATCTTGAAAGCCTAAGCAGGCATGTTAAACATTATAGTATAATTACAGCTTCACAAATGCATGCGAAAAAAATCGCATATTTATAATTACAATTTTTATTGGTGAAGAGAAAAACAATTTACTAGACTTAAGTAGAGAATAATAGTGGTTAAAAATACAGAAAAGTGGTCACTATCCAGAAATTAATTAGCACCTCATTCAATATTTATCAGGGGCTGTGTTCTATGTGATTTAATGTATTGGCTTATGAAGCTTAAGAATTATAAATTGTGGCTTTATTTCTGGTGCTGGAACTTCTTATGGACTTCTGAGAAATAGAGTATCCAATTAATCTATGTGGCACAATGCAGGCATAGAACGAAGAATTCTAGATCTCAAACTTCATGGAATGTGTTTCTTTTTTTCCATATGTCATAGTATCGGCCGGGAGGCGAACCCACAACCCTCTGCAACCAACTACTTGCTTGCAAGGCGGCTGCGATGACCTATCCGCTAACAACGCTTGACAAGTTCCTCAATGAACTTAAGAATTTCTAAACATTAAAATATTTGTTTGCTTTGTAAAGTTTGATGGAGAGATCTTTGCCGGTAATGGGTTTATTTAAAAAATGTAATGCCATTTTACTTCTTATATAAGATTAAGAAGGAAAACTTTTGATTGATAAACTATTGTAAATCATTAATTTTAAACTATATAACTTCATTGCGAATTAGTTATTGATATTTGAGTGCAATCTCATTTGGATGACAGCTTGAAATGTTTTGGCAATAAGTTACATTAATCAAAAGATAACACTAGTTTTGTCTTGGTGGCTGTTTGTAATTCAGGAAGTTACATAACGTTTGATCACTAAGTGCGAGTTATGTTCATGAGCTTTTAAGTCTCGATTGTGCTATTTAGCCATTGCACTGTTCAATTAAGCAAATTATAGTTATAATAAAAACAAAGTAATGATCATGTCTGCCTTGGGAATATTGTAATAAATAAGTAAAGGGTTTAATTCTCATGAATCCTAAGATATTTGTTTGTGGGGAGGGCTGGAATAAACTGCAGTCCATGGAAATCTAGCACGAGAATCTCACCCTCTACCAATACACTAAAATACAGAATGAAATAGAGGGATCATTGTTGTAGAATGAGTCTTGAGTTACTCATTTTTAAAGCTGATTACGATCAAATGCTCGTTGGTAGTCACTTTGTATAATTAAATGTCTGTAGCTTTTTTCCGTGTATTACTTTTGTGAATATCCATATTCCTTTTTATTTTTTTTTCCAAAATATAAATTTATTATTGCTACTATTGTTACATGTTAATTAGTAGGGTGTTAGAAAGGGGGGGGATAATTCTTTATTTCAATGGTTGTGTATCTGTATTGAAGATCCTGAATGTTTTTTATTGCTTGTTTTTTTTTTATATTTTCCTAGAGCGTCTTATGTGATGAGTTGAATTTGAAGCATTAGGTCCTAGGCAGTTGTGGTATAGTGAAAAGGTCTTTTGAGGATTTCATCTCTTTTCTTCATTTTGATTAGTTTTTGTATGAAATAAGTGTCCTCATTCAGGTGCGGTGTTGTAAAAATTTTCATGCACCTAACTGTCCAAATAGCATATGTTAAGAACATCAAGAGTCTAATCACTGCTATTGTTCTGGTTTTTAGGCAGTCTTTTAATGAAAGAATTTTGTAGTAATTAATTTTTGAGCGGTCAACGATAATTTTCCTGATATTTCCCAGCCCTGTACAGTTGAATATAATGTGGCGAAATGTTTCTTCATTGTCTCTTGCAGTTGATGCAGATTGAATCTATTTTTGTCATTTGTCTTTTATAGAATAGGAAAGTGTTGGTAGCTAATAATGAGGATGTCATTCTTTTGTTTAAATGAATAGAAATTAATCAATCCATGGTATATTGAATGTTTAGTGATTCTGTTTGTATTAAACGTATTTTAGATACAATGGCTTTTACATATTTATTGTTTTCTTATTAGCATTTTTCCCCCGTAATCGCCTTTGAATAGTTACAAGGAAATGAATATAAAAATACATTTTGACATGTAAAGAATGATTAATATTTATTATTAGAAATGTTATTCTGGGTAAGATAAGACTGGTATTCGTATTAAATTATTTTAATAGCTCACCGCTTTATTTTGTAATATTTAGACGAATATTTAAGCACACGTTGATGATTTGAAATTATTTATTAGCAACGATTCTTCTAAAGCAATTTTACCTCACTCATATATTTTAGAACTCTGTTCAATTTACTTTAGTGGAAGTGTGGACCATTCTAGAACTCAACCAAGTCATGCTCTTACATTTCAAACACATGCTTGTAGATAATAAAATAATAATACACTTTATTAATATGTTGTACTATTCCTATCATCTATCATTATATATTGGATGTTTAAAAAATTTTAAACTTTATTTTAAAAAACTGATGATAATAATATACATGTTAGTAGATAACACAAGTTAGTATATAACACAGGTTGGTAGATTACACAACATTTTGAGTGGTATAATTTTTCGCACTTCTTCGGGTGTTGCTGACCTGACCTGTGACAATGCAAACATAGGAGTCAACCTTACATTTTTAGGTTTTTGCCTTAAAATTCAACATTGAAGAATGTAAATGTATGAGTTAAACTCCTATGCAAATATTGTCACTGGTCAGGCCTGCAACATCTGAAGAAGAGTGAAGAATAATATAACACAAAATGTTATATAATCTACACACCTGGTTATCTACTAACACATGTTAGCTACTAGATTGTGTGTTTACTAACATTTGATTGTATGCAGAAAGATTTAAATAAAGTTTAAAATTTTCTACGCAAATTTTCTACGCATTCAACATTTAATGATGAATGATGGAAATAGTCCAACACATTATCGCATACACTTTATTCAGTTTGAAATAATAACAAATTACTAAGCTCTCCAGTTTAAAGAATAGGTGAGTAGCTCCCCATTATAGAACCATCTAGCATAAGCTTGAAGATTTCCAGATATATAGAAAAACCTATTCGTAGTATTTAAATCTTCATTCCCAGGCCAGTTTCAGACTTTTGCCTTTAACAATGAAATATGGAATTCAAAGTTGGAAGAACTACAAACATGCAACTATCTTTAACTCCCATTTTACAATTCAAATGAGTCTAAGATATTGTAACAATACAGAAAACTGGAATGATGGTGAAATCATCATCATCAACTCAAATCAATGATTAGTCTAATTTACATATACAAATATATAATGAATGAATATGAGCGATGGGCATAAGATATCAGCACTAAGACTAACTAAAATACCTATAAGTTCACGAGCATTACACAAAAGCAATAGTCATTCATTATCATCAATAATCAACAATAAAAATAAATGCATTTGTTACAGATTTTCGGCTAGTCTATTTAAACTCTATTTTTTTATTAATTTAATCTCATTTGTAAATTTTAACCTTCCAAATATTTTTTTCTTCACTATTAATTGCTGTTCAATATTTTGTTGTCTTCTCTACATATTCTATTTAAACTCTGTATTATTTATTTTCATTTAACTGAAACACACAGGCTTATTATATACCTATGTTTATATATGTAATATATAGGGTATATGAGCACAGACTTTCACACAACCCACCACTCTCCACACCATCTCATAACACTGGTACACTTGAACACATATATGTTGAAAAGATAAATATTCACCAATATACGTATTACATGCTAAACCAGCAATCATCAGTTGGTCCAGATTACCATCTCTACACATATATGCTATAAGTGCTCATATATATTAAGATAGCCATTTCATTTAGTAAATAAATAAATAAATCAATAACTCTGTAAGTAAATTATACACACATATATATTTATGAGTCATACAGAGGGTGACAATTTATGATATCGATAATATTTAGTTGAGGGTGCTTTCAGTGCAGTGTACCAGACTTATGGAAACTTAACTAAACTGTTAATATTCCAGTGCATACTCAGTGGGTAACTGATGTTACTTTCACTGATAATGTTATTAGACTTGGCAATAAATCATTCTTTTTCATCTTCATCTTTTTATCATTGTGCTTATTGCCAATAATATTAATTATTTGTAAGTAAAATACATTACCAGTATTTTTCTCATGATTGAAAAAACAGAATTAACTTGAGAGTCCACTTTAAATTTTTGTATTGATGTATGTGCTGTCATAAAAAGCATTGATATATTAACTTTTGGCTCACTGTAATAGGTGGCATTGCAACCAGATCCTTGGAAAATAATCAGATATACAGTTTTATACTTATATTTTTCTACCCTATCTTTTGAGTTGTTGATTGGTCTAGTTAGATATAAGGATGATGAAAAAATAGTTTACTTAAATTTTACCTTCAAATAGCTGATACTGTCTGCAACAAGCCTAATGACAGAAAGAGGAAGATAAGAAACCTAGTTTATCATCAAGTCTACTAACATGATCAATCAAAGAAACCCCAGTGTCCCACTGAGCATGCATGGGAATATTACCTGGTCAGTTTAGTCAAGTCACTATGAGTCTAATATACAGTACTGGAAGTGCACTGGACTAATTATTATTAATTTCATAGAATTGTTTCATTCTGGTTGACATATATATATTGAAGCTGTGCATATATATATATGCTGGCTTCACCATTCACTGTGGACTAACTAAGACTCTAAGTCCAACCACAGTAAATGTATGTTTCTTTTTCAAAATAAATTTATCGTTTTCTCAAATAGTTGCCTAAATTAAAGGAGGAATTGTGTTAAAGAGAAAAGATTTAATAAAATAAAATATAGAAAGTTAAAATTATATTTGCAACTATTTTTAAAATATATTTGGTAGAATTCGATAAGATAAAAATTTTCTTAATTAAATAGAATCCATTAAGAAAAGGAATTAATTAATAAAACATTTTTCTGAGTTAGATAAAATAATAGATAACAGGAAAAATTTGAAACAATGGGCATGATTTGCTACTAATTAGCAGATTAAAAACATAATGGAAAAAAGGGTATAAATAAAGAACTTTTGTTTTGTTCTTGGTCTTATGCTTGCAGATAACCAGTGCTGAAGGTCAGAGATAAAATCTAAAGAATTTTGTTGGAAGAAATTTTGCTGAAAGATTGGACAATATAGCGAACTCTTACTTGCTGTACTTACTTCAAGCTGCACTCTATTCTTTCAGCATATAAATAAAAAAAATCCAGAAATGTGTTGCTCTGCAAAAATGCAGGGGTAACCTCTTTGCCTTCGCTCTCCTGAGCCATTCCTGAGGCTGGAGTTCTAATCATGTAAGCCAGCCAGAGAACTAAAGTGTCTGCCCTGTATCCGTGAATATCTGCCCTCAAATATGGAAAAACAAAGTTGAAGAACTGAGAAGACTTGAGGTAAACCTCTAATGAACTCATCTTGACCCACCTCATCTAGTTACCAGTAACGTTACCATAAATTAACAAAAAAATCTCTTTGTAATTTACAAATTCACTCTAGCTAGAATGATGTTTTTCTATATATATGTTTTTTTTTTTTAAATCTATGTGTTCTTATCTTGTCAAATTATATTTCATTAATTGCTTTCTTTTCTTTTTTTTTATATCGTAATGGAAGGGGTTATTATATATAATGGCGGCCATAGTTCTTATTAATTTAATTGAAAAATACTTCGTTTAACTTTCTGCCATTATATTCCCGTAATTAAGTTATTTATTTTATATAAATATTTATTTAGAAAGAAAAGGAAACAAATCATAGAAAGTGCAAAACTCTATTTTAAAATTAAGATTTAAATTGCTAAATATTCTATTATAAAACTTTCCAAACTTTAACTTAGTTTTTTTTTGTATATATATAAAAGAAAGATCCTTATCAAATGCCTGTATATTTTAGTCAATAAAGGGTTACAAATTTAATGTTATATTTTGAAGTGCGTGAAATAAAACGTTCGCATTTATATTTTAGTAATAAGAGAGAGTACATTTTGACAATATGTATTAAAAATTATTAAATAGCATTGACTCTGGGGTGTGTTGGTTAAACTTCAACTAAATCAATAAAATATCCGCCCTCTTGTTTTGGTGATCTGAATTTTATAAAAGGGAAGTTACTATTTTTCTGCAGAATTTCAGTGATAGTTGAGCTTTCTTAATATATATATTTTGCAGAGGGTTTCTTTTTTTAATTTAAAGGTCGTTGACCATATTTATATGGCATCGTGCCTCGGGTGATCTACTGGGCCGCTCAGCATATATGACAGTGCTTCTTTTGCCAAGTTTGCTTAGGTTAACATACCTACATTCAGACCTTCTGAAAAATAAATAAATTGTTCTGGATCTCATGTCGATATCAGTCCCTTCGATGTACGTAACTGGACATAAGCAACAAAAAACTCCGATCCTGAATCCGGGTCATGCGTTTAGCGAATGGGTTCCATTTTTCTCTGTAACCTAGTTTAGAGATGGAGAGCTA
This sequence comes from Epiperipatus broadwayi, assembly GCA_028023455.1. Taxonomy (NCBI): domain Eukaryota; kingdom Metazoa; phylum Onychophora; class Udeonychophora; order Euonychophora; family Peripatidae; genus Epiperipatus; species Epiperipatus broadwayi. The sequence goes on from JAQFVV010006405.1 coordinate 406,389, forward strand.
TCCGGTCTTGTGGTAACCTCTTGGTAACTGTTATGTCTCGAGCCTCACAGCCCACTATATGCTCTCGCCTTTGTGCACGGTCTTGTATATTTATATTTATTAGGAAATCTTTCTCAAAATCTCATAGAAATGTTTCAATTATGGCTGGAAATTCCTGCTGGGGTCACTTTATCATTCTTCTTAAATCATAAGTAGGGTTGTGATTTAAACCTGTCCAAAGTGTTTAGTTGAGTTTGACCACCTATTTATTTCTATGTTCTCCAACCACAGAGTTAATAAATCATGTCTCTCTCTCTCTCTTGATTTCCTTTATGTAACACTTCCATTGGCTGGAATATTTTAAAGATGATATTATAATGTAAAATTTTGTTCTTATCATTACGATCAATGGATCTTTCGTATATGTCTATCCGATTGCAATGAAAATAGCCTGCGTTCTATTAATAAAGCATTGTATGAATTCTTTTAATGTAAATAATAAAAGTTTCAGTTATCTTTCATTCACTATAAATAAAACCACTTAGTATTGTTTTCTTTTGTGACATACATATATACATCTGATCATTATATATGTAAAATCTCCTTTTCGTGGTCTCTTCTCTCCCTGACCACCAGGCATACATTAAGATTAAATTCTAGTGAGGTTTGGGGAATAAGTCGCTTAGTAGCAATCTAGAGGAGTAGGTGAGGTTTGAACCCCTCTATCTGCATCTTTAGGTTAGGTTAAAGCAGCTCTACTTTTCTTACCATTACAATATATATATGTGTGTAATTTATATTCAACAACAACTTTGACATGATGCACAATAGATAAATACAGCAATGATTAGCATTAATCATTTATTAAACTACACATTAACTATTAACAAAATATCATAAAAGAACCTTACAAATTTCTAATCAGGAAATATATCTATCAATGATTTCATTAAAGCCTGTAATTATAGATTTGACAATCATTAAATATGATTTATGTTTTATATTTGTCCACATCTCTAGAGATCAGTGGCTATTAAACTAAATTTATGAAGTAGACGAGTGCAATGTCTACAGCCTTGTTTTGAATATGTTAAAGAGATTCCAAAAACCTCTATAAAGATTTTTGACTGAACACTCAAATCTTCATTTTTTTTATATATGTCAAAGCATTCCTGGGAAGCAAACTTGGGCCAGCTGCTTTGAAAGCAGCTATAGCAACTGCTAGGCCACCAATAGGGTGAACTTATATGTTAACTTATTAGAATCTATTATCTTGATAGCTTTTTTTACATTTTATGTAAGACAACTTCCTTACTAATATCTGAGGAGGAATATGTGAAAATAAAATCAGATAATGTTTTCAATCCAAGTTCATTCACTTGTATTAGACAGGAAGCCATTTCAGTATCTATACCCTTTGATGTATTTTCTTCTTCAATAACCATAATCATCATCATTCCATGGGCAGAAATCATTTTAAACCATTAAATATCACATGATCACCATTTCATATGCTTTCCCAAGTTGTTAAAAATAGTGATAAGTTGCATTAGATGCTAAGATCCTAGTGCAATGCTTTCAGATCCAAGGCTCCTCTCTGATGAAAGCTGTAAACTAAAAACTAATCTGGAGATATTGGATGAATAGACATTAGATAAGAATTTTATGCATGAAACTTCTTGCATCCATTGATTACTCTTGTTGCATGAATGACACTACTGTTTGGAAAGTTTGTCACTGTGTTAATAGCTTGTGTAAGAATAGGAAATGGTGATCATGTGATGTTTTGTGGTCTAATATCATTCTTGCCCATGGGATGTTGGTTATTATGATTATTAAAGAACAAAAGGCACCAAAATGTATAAATATTGAACTGGATTCAGATCTACATGACTATAGAAGTGAATGTGCTTGTATTGACAACATTAACTGTTTTCATTTTGGATTCATAGCTATATAGTTAGATAAGAAGTTAAAAGATGGCTGCAGATGGGTTGTGTTAGATCCTTAAGATCTAGATGCAGTGTTCTCAGATCCATGACATCTTTACTGATGATATCCACAAGCTAGTTTTGCCATAGCTAGAAACTAGCCTGGTGATATTGGATGAATAGGCACTAGATAAGGATTTTATGCACAATATTTTTAGGTAAACATACACTTAAACATATATAATTAAAACTACTAATCAAATCACAAATAAGTTCATAAATAAATAGTAAATCGTATCAATATAAAGAAAGGTACAAACAATTATGGAGAATCTACGCAATGGTTTCTTTAAACAAAGTTACCTATTTAGATCTATTTAATCTGAAACAAAAATTCCTTAAAACAACTATGTTATGGAAAACAGATTAATAGCAATCAGGTCTAATTTTAAATCTCACTTTTAACATAACGACTACATACCAAACAATTATTTTTTAAAAAATCTCTTATCATTAATAAATCTAAAAACTTTAACAAAATCAAATTCACCTCAGAGAGTTTTTGCTAGTTAAAGCTAAAAATGTGACGATTTCCATCGGCTTCAACTTTCTCTAATTTTGGCATTTTTAATACTACCATTAAGATTTTGCATTATTTTTAAAAGTTAAAAAAAGTTCTGTAAGATGCTGCCCTCTCTTGAATTATTTTACAAGTAAAAAATCAATATATTCAAATTTTAGTTTTAACAATGGAAGAGGGCAGTCCATTCTCGATACTGATTGGTTAATAACCATAGAGGACAAAGAAAACAGCTTGTCAATAATTTTTATCATTACGATTTCTTTTGTTTCATTTTGAAAATGATAAACTAATGTTTTAGACCATTTTAAAAGTGTTTTTTGACAAATTATAAATTATTTTGATAAAATATGCTAAAAAATAAAATTATTTTAGAAAAATAGTTAAGACTTTAGCAAAAATTATTTATTTATCCACAACGTAAAATTGGAAAAGAAATCACTGACGTCAGGAAAACTTTTTGGTTGGTGAGTAATGTTCATTTTAGATTTGCCACTATTGAATATTTTTATAATTATAAATAAAAATTTATTTTTGAAAAAACTTTTGTTCACTTTCATAACCTGACAAATTATTAATATACTTTTTACAAACAAAACTAAAGTGAATATAATATTAAAAGATGAATATATTTTGACACTTGAGTTTGTGAATTGACCAATTAAAAGTTTAGACTTTTACCTCACTTAGCCAATAAAATAATCAGCAAAAAAGAGGTTAATTTATTTAATAGCTTTTCTAAGGCAGCGTTTTCCCATACAAACAAACAATCTTCAATATAATAAACAATTTTAAATATACACAATCATAATTAATAATTTTCTTTTCTAAATAATATAAATTGAACAAATTAAAGGAGAAATAATATAATATATTAATAATTTTTATTAGTCATTCATTAAACTAGATATTATCCACATAATGAATAATATGTCCATAGTATAATTTTTACCATTACCACTTTCAGGCAAGATAAGGATTGGTTTCTATCCACTTTTACCAACTATAAACATGTGACCAAAGATGTGAAAAAGTTACAAGATCCCCAGAATGTACATTCCATGCTGAACCAAAACTCGTCATTTGTTCCAGACCACATTTTATAAACATGTGAAAAAGATACATGATCCCAAAATACACATTTTGTGCTGAATCAACATTCATCACGTCATTTAGACCACAATGGCCTGGGCTAACTGATGAATGTGGGGTTCAGCATAAAAGATGCATCTTGGGAATCATACATCTTCTTTACATATCTTTGGTCATATGTTTATAAATACATCCTTGTGCAAGATGTTAAAAGTAGTTAGAAACTAGTCCCTAGATTGCATAAAAGTGGTGTTGTGAAGGTTACACTAAAATATTAATATAATCTATTGTTCTTTTTTTTAACTTTATAAAATTTATATTACAAGTATAATGTATAGAATCCTTCTGTAAAGAAAACAAATGTTTAATAATCTTAATTTTATTTCTAAACAAAGATTCCATAATTAACTAATATAGAAATAAGTACCTCAATACTGTATGATCTATTAAAAGATTGATACATTAGCCTATCAAATTATTTTTTTTTAAATCATTACTAATTTGTTAACAACCTCAAAAGAAACGGAAACAGTAGGAAACAGTATAATTAACAAAACGGACTTTTAAAAAAAAAAAAATTATTCAGTATTCTAAGAATTTATTCAATAACACTACCATTAAAATAATATCAGTAAAAAATGTTTTTTTTAATTAAAAGCCATAGTGATTTTAATTTAACTATTTGGTAGTCAACCCCTTTGAACTCACTATACGCGCTGCTTTAAAAATACCTATTTCAACCCCTTTTAGCATTAAGTTGTATACCTATATCAACCCCTAATCTAAGTTCAAAATTTTAAATATGTCGATGACATACCTCTGTAACATAGATGTGTTATTACAGAAACATAGTACTGCAAGCTCTCAAAGGCTAAATATTATCATCATATAAGAACAGACAAACTATAGATAGTAAGTATAACAGACCTATATTTAACATATAGAGCAAGCATTACATCTTTTAGAGCAATTACGTTATCAATATTCTCTGCTAGAGTGTGAAAAATATTTATTCCATATCTATGAAAAATTAAATATCTAATTAGAAAGAAAAACATTAAACCAAATTATAAGTTTCATATTCACCTTCATTAATTTTGATTTTGCTTAAGTTAATCTCAGATGATCGATTTAATCCAATTTCACGAGGGTTTACCATTTTGACCAAGCAGTAGTTTCCATTTTTATTAATGCCAATACTTGGTTGATGCTTGTGAAAGATAATAAAAGTTAAATCGCTGACTATAAGAATAAATTTAAAATTATCCCAGGCTGATTTATGCCTGAAATTTTAAAATAATTTAAAATTTTACTTTTAAGCAGAAATTGGAGGAGATTATCTTTCATGTTGATGATCGTTTATTTTTTTTATTTCTAAACTAGTTCGGTCTTTTTTTTTTTTAAGTGTCATAGCATCGGCCGGGACATGAACCCGCAACCCGGGCAACTGCCTGCAAGTGCAAGGCAGTCGCGCTGTCTTTTCGCAAATTTCACAATTGTAAAATATGTTTTTATTGACGCGCACATGGTGGTCCTACACAAGAAGAAAAATTTTTTTACAAAATTATAAGAACTAATTCAAATAGTGGTTAATTGTTTGATTACATTTTTTTTTTTAAATTTCATAAAAATATTGCAGAAAAAATGTTATCATCGGTGTAGATCCATTCAAAAATAAAGTTAAATTATTTGATGATTTAATAAAAAAAACATTCTGTTGTGTTTGTATGCAGTTATAATAAATACACCACCACGCAATACAGTTAAATATTTTAAGAACTGACATATAAATAGAAGGATGAATGGATAGCCAGATAGATGGATAAATAGGTAGGTAGGTTGGTGGATAGATAGATAGATGGATGGACAGATAGATAAGTAGATAGGTAGATAGACTGATAAACAGACAGGCAGACAGACAGACAGATAGATAGATAGATAGATAGATAGATAGATAGATAGATAGATAGATAGATAGATAGATAGATAGATAGATAGATAGATAGATAGATAGATAGATAGATAGATAGATAGATAGATAGATAGATAGATAGATAGATAGATAGATAGATAGATAGATAGATAGATAGATAGATAGACAGATAGACAGATAGACAGATAAACAGATAGATAGATAGATAGATAGATAGATAGATAGATAGATAGATAGATAGATAGATAGATAGATAGATAGATAGATAGATAGATAGATAGATAGATAGATAGATAGATAGATAGATAGATAGATAGATAGATAGATAGATAGATAGATAGATAGATAGATAGATAGATAGATAGATAGATAGATAGATAGATAGATAGATAGATAGATAGATAGATAGATAGACAGACAGACAGACAGACAGACTGATAACTAAACTCCAAAACATTAAGATGTTATTAAATTTTATACCAGTAGCTTGATTAAATAAAAAAGATTAAAAAACTTCTTTGGATAAAAGAGATATAAGGTCCAAAAATTTCTAGGCTCATTTGAACTCAATCCAAAATTTTTCACATGAAAAGAATAACCCAAAATGTAGTTTGAAATATAGATAGAGCAGCACTAAATAGAGGTTAGTATGCACTAGCATATAGCATCTATTGATTATTTAAGTTTGCTAAGATGGACAGAACTAGTATAGCATGTATGGAAGTTGCTTCTAAAAACATTGTGTAAGCTGGGAATTATGTGACATTTTTTGGAATCTGAAATAAGAATAAATAAAATAAATTCTTAAAGTGTAAATTGGATGTAAACAAATAATATCATGTGGTATGTTGTTGGTGTGAACAAGATTAATACACATTTATTTGCTGTAAGAAAAACTACTTTGGGAGATACCAAAACATCATATTAAAAAAAAGTTAAAAATATGATAAAGAATCAGCATTAGAACAGTAAACACTCAGCAAACATTTAGTTCTAAAATTTTAATTGTATATTAACCCTTCCTAACTTTGCCTGATGGATTAGCACTGTGGCAGAATATCATATATCAGATACTGAAATATTGAATCTTATGATCAATTCCAGTGCTAAAAGTTTTGGCACTCAAAAACGTTTGATGAACTCTCAAGTGGTAAACAATTTGAATATTTTTATAACTATGCAATATTTATTTTTTTGAATATATGTTTGTGACTTTTATTAATGATTTTGTCAAATTAAAACTATTTATTGACAAAACTATTATTGTTTTCCTATGATATACATTTCAAGCTTTCTGAAACAGCATATAATTATAAAAATAATTATATGTATTAAATATAATTGTCTTTAGAATGATTCAAAACCATCTTGAAATAAAAATAAATCTTTATAATTGTGATTATAAGACACAAATGAGTGCTTCCATTTTGAGTAATTTGATTTCTGCAGTTTGGGCATTTGTTTCAGTATTTTTATTATGAATTAAAGAGTTCAAATTTTTTTGATATTTCCTTTATAAATATTTTGTTTGTAGCATGCCCATTAATAAATATTACAGTTGGTATTTCAGGGGTAACTTATATGCATATTTTTAAAACTATAAAGTTATTTTATAAGATGTACAAATACTATAATAAATTGTTACAAGTATTAGTAGAATATCGTTTTTATAAACTTTATCATCATTACTTTACATTTTCCACATCAATCCAAATCACATTCTTCATGGTTGTTTAATTTTTTACACAATTATTTTATGCACTCAGCCAGTATCATTGTTCTAAGTCATCTATCAATATTTTTCCACTTCTCTTTACCTTATGCTTTACGTTATTTTTCTAAAATATTTGACATGAATTTCTCTGTTTTTGACAATATGATTATTTGAATTTTGTTTCCATTTTTTTAATTTTCTCAGTTTTTTTAGAATGTCTAAATTTTTATCAGCATTTTTTTAATTTTTATTCTCTTCAAATTTTACCCCAGGGTGTAGACCTAGTACATCTAATTAAAAAATTTTAAATTATCATTTATCTTTATTTATTTATTCAAATTTCTACAAAAAATCTACATATTAATAATATTAATTACGGTCAATAGTTATTTAGTTTTTCAAAACTTATATAAAAATATATAATTATTCATTAAACAAATTTTCTCACTTAGTTGAGCATGACTTATATTTATTATAAAAATTAACTATTTATTTATTTGTATGTATGCCTATCTATTTGTCTATCTAGTTATATATATATATATATACCATCCATCTACTTATTTATCTGATTATCTATTTATCTATATATTTATATATCTTTTTATCTATTTATCTATCTTTCTAACTATCTGTCTAATCATTTGTTTATCTATCAATCAATTTATTTATTGATCCATATTGCTATCTATCCATTCCTCTATCTATATCTTTATACTTTATCTATCCATCCATTTAACTTTATATATCTATTTTTTACGTATCTATCTACCTATGTCTCTATCTATATATCTGTCTTCCTGCACTTCTATCATTTATCTGACTATTTGCCAAATTATACTCTTATCTTAGTGCATCTTTCATCTTAGCTCAATCCTATCTCAGCTATCCATCAGCCCAAAAGTCAGTTCAACATATCACACTATAAGTGCTTAGAATCAAATCCTTTGCATATAATCCCTATAGGACATGTTACACTTTTAGCTTCATATATATGTTATAGAGATACTTAAACATAACTTCATATAATATGTACTTAAATATTTTTCAAACTTCTATTCCACACACATTACTGAAATATGTAAATAAAGACATGTGAAAAGATATGATTGATCTATGGTGAAAGATGTACTAAAAGTTAAGAATAGACAGACAGATGGACGGACGGATGGACCAACAGACAAACAGACAGACAGACAGACAGATAGACAGATAGATAGATAGATAGATAGATAGATAGATAGATAGATAGATAGATAGATAGATAGATAGATAGATAGATAGATAGATAGATAGATAGATAGATAGATAGATAGATAGATAGATAGATAGATAGATAGATAGATAGATAGATAGATAGATAGATAGATAGATAGATAGATAGATAGATAGATAGATAGATAGATAGATAGATAGATAGATAGATAGATGAATAGATAGATAGATAGATAGATAGATAGATAGATAGATAGATAGATAGATAGATAGATAGATAGATAGATAGATAGATAGATAGATAGATAGATAGATAGATAGATGGATAGATAGATAGATAGATAGATAGATAGATAGATAGATAGATAGATAGATAGATAGATAGATAGATAGATAGATAGATAGATAGATAGATAGATAGATAGATAGATAGATAGATAGATAGATAGATAGATAGATAGATAGATAGATAGATAGATAGATAGATAGATAGATAGATAGATAGATAGATAGATGTCCATCTAGCTATTTATCTGTGTCGCTGGCCATCTAATTATATACTTATCTATTTACCTACCAACCTATCTTTCTAGTACATGTCTGTTTATTCATCAATTCATCCCTCTTTCGATTTATCAACCAACTACTTTAACATCTATATCTCCATTTAGCTATCTATTTAGATATCTAATTATCTACATATATCTATCAACCTATTTTTTTAACTATTTATATCATTTATCTACCTTTTTATATTTCATTTTCCTATCAGGTGGCCTACTTACTCATGTATTCACTTAGCTATTTAACTATACATATTTCAACTATTAACACTTCATTGTAAAGAAAAAATACATCCAATTTTAAACCAATTTCTAAAATTCACAACTTTCCCGTATTACTTAAACAAATTTTGTCATCTTATTTATACATCTAACATGAAATATATTTTTAGGAACAATTAATTCTTTATATATCTAACTAATTATCTATTTTTATAATGAACTGATAAACGATAGAATGTTTAAACATTAATTGTAGATGAAAAAAGTTAAAATTTTATTTAGAGTTTTGAAATAAACTTGTGGTAAATTTTCAACCTATCAGAAACAGTGTTTATCCATTATGCTGCTTAAGTTATTAAATAAAAAGTGAAATAATATACCAAAAGAAAGATTGTTTAATTAAAAGTCTCTATTTTTTTTTACAAATATTTTCATAATCAGATATTTTGGCAGAATGGAATTCCATCTTGAAAAGACAATTGACTACACCTTTACCCTGCTTAGCGATGGCAATTGGTTCTTCAAAACTCATCATTAAGAAAGAATATTGTATACAGAATACATATTTATAATGGGGGTCTATGGGGAAAATTCCAAACACAAAGATTTTTTTTCCCATGGCAATGATGACTAAATATGGTATCTAAAAAGAAAAGTTTTATATCACTAGGGAAAAAATGCATATTTTCACTGTTTAAAAAGTACAATATAGCAAAAAGAAAGAGAAAGTGAAACTAAATTTGAATTTAAGAATTTTTATATTCTTCCGCAGAAGTTTTTCATCGTAATGAAAAAAAATCCATACTGAAGTGCATTTTTTTTTAATTTTGTATTGCAGTACATATTACTGTACATTTATGTTTATTATTTACGTGAAATTATTCAAATTAATAAACAATGTTTAATTAATAAATTATTTAATTGAACATATAGATTCATTACTGTACTCCAGAGTAACAAAAGGTTTAATGCATATCGTAAAGTAAATCAGTCAACTTAAAAAAAAAAAAATCAAAAACATACGCTAAGTTTATTTTTCTTAGTGTATATTTTTAGTAATGTAATAGTGCCCCCCCCCCATTCATGTAGAAAGATTATTTATTAAAACTTATTTTAAATGCAATCTGTTTTTCTTTTAAACTTTTTTTTAAAAAATGTTTTTCTTTTGATTTGAAACCACTTAAGAAACACACAAACACAATTTAATATTAGTATTTAGTGTTTTCCTGAAAGTTTAGTTGTACTGTTTTCACCATCTAATATAAGTGTTGAATGTCTAGAAAAAATAAACTTTATTTAAATAATCCAAGTACTGTACATTATATTTAAATAAAGTTGAATTTTTCTAAAGACATTCAACACTTATATGTATATGGTATTATAGATTCAGTAACTATATATATTTTAAGTTTATATATTTTAGAATCAAAATACTGAATGCAGCACTAACATTGTGCTGTATGAATAAAACATTGTAGGTGCTATACAATTACAGCAAAGTATACATATACCTGTATACGTATTACAGTAAGGTACTTTTGCTTTTGGGTAAAATGTATTTAAAATACCTATTCTCTGATGTCATCAGTGATGCAAAATTCAAGATGGCTGCCAAAATTTTTTTTTTTTAATTTTTCCCAATCGTTATAGTGAATAGTCGATTGTACATCGAAGTAGTGGGTACAAATTAATGATGATCACTATTGTGAAATATTGCTAAATAGACTATCACTAAGCAGGTAAATATGTATTTTATATTCCATTAAAATAAATATTTAAAATAAATTGAATGCTTTATTAAAGTGGAAAAAGCACCAGAATCTTCTAGTCTATCATTGCATTAATAACCACAAGTTGTGTTTTCTTTTTAATATATTTCATAACTTAAAAGTATATTAATATTTTTATTAATCATTCATTATACTAGAGTTACCCAATAATGAATAATACTTCTGTAGTGTAATTTTCATTACATCATTCCTACACAAATTAGGGACCGGTTTCTCTCCACTTTTAACCCCTTATGGAAGGATGTAATTATAAACATAAAACCAAAGATGAGAAAAAATCTATGATCCCCAAGATGCACATTTGGACCAGACCACAATTACTTATACATATCTGTATAAGAGTTCAGTGTGTATATATATATATATATAGATATATATATATATATATATATATATAGAGAGAGAGAGAGAGAGGGGGAGAGATGGAGAGAGAGAGAAAATTATACTACAGAATTATTATTAAACTACTAAACATCACATGATCACCATTTTCTTATGCTTGCTCATAACTCTTATTAAAACATAAAAAACTCTCCATATAGTAGGACCACTCAGTGCAAGCCAGAGTAATCAAGCTAGAAACTAGTCTGGTAATATTGAATGAGTAGGCACTAAATAGGTATTTTATGTGCAAGCCTTTCTGGCATCTTTTGATTACTCTGGTTTGCACTGAATGGCACTGCTGTATGGAAAATTTTGCCTGTTTAGAGCTAATCTCTAGTCTTATGATATTTTTATTTAATGATTTATGTTAAAGTAATGAGGGAAACATATAAGACACATCAATTAAACTGTAGAAATTTGCTATTTCTCTCTCTCTCTCTCTCTCTCTCATATATATATATATATATATATATATATATATATATATATATATATATATATATATATATATATATATATTGAACAATAATAAAGATATGTGTAAGAGATTGTGGTCTGAGCCAACTGATGACTGCATCTTGGGCATCATAGATCTTTTTCACATGTATTTGGTTGCATGTTTATGATTACATCCCTACACAAGATAGTAGAACCAGTCTCTACCTTGTGTGAAAGTGGTGTAGTGTAACTTACACTATAGAGATATTATTCATAATTTAAAACTTTGTTTTGTAAAAACAAAAATCTATTTTTTTTTTTCAAAAATAAAAACTTTTATGCAATAGAACGATATAATGAAACAGTAAGCTATACTGTGCCATTGTATTTTACTTCAATTATATACTTTCAAACTAACAAAAATAAATATAAACAAATAAAACCAAAATCTTAAAATTTGTGAGTTTAATATATTTTACAATACTTGAGCAGCTATTTTTTCTTTTTTAAGCATAATGTTGACAGCCATTTTTCCATCTTAGAGTACCATGCATGCCCATATTTATTGATTAAATTTCTTCAGTTTATGCTGAAAGAACATGTTTTATGCTTCCTTTATTATTCTTTTCAAATTTGATATGGAGTATTTAACATAATAAAATGTTTTCTAAGTATAATTCTAAACATTTTACAAAATTTTAGAGCACATCTTTAGTTGATACTGATTTAAAGACATCAAAACAATTAGAAAAATCACAATTCTTTAATAACCAGTCTACTATTGCATTTCTATAAGAGAAAAAACATTATTGAAAGAATAGACTATTGGCCAGAACAAATTTAATTGTGATAAAAGTCAGACTTTATATCTTTATCTTATTTAAAAAATAAAAATACACTATAGAAAACTTTTTCTTAGTCTTATTTTTTTGAGTGAATAAATGAGTAAATCACACTCAGTAACATATATTTCCTATTAATTACTACATTATTATTTAATGAAAAGGGTTATCACATATAATGATAAAACAGGTTAAAATTATAAAAAGAAGGATTTATTAACACTAAGTACTTTCAGTACAACCACATATGATAATCATAGCAGAGTAAAGCAGATCAAGATTTAATTCTATAAATAATGTCAATATTAAATATTAAAGAGATTGGAATGAATATACGCGTGGGAGATTTGCAAGGAGGGGCTATAAATGACATTTTCTAGATAGAGGGGTGTTAGACTCCTTTTTATTAATGGGATTGGTATCCTTGGAAATTGATAATGCCTTTTTAACCTTTTTCTTTCTATCATCATGCTCTAAACAGACTATATTGGCCATGAAAAGATCAAACTATGGCCATATGTTAGCTCATAGTTGAGGAAAAGACAGGAGCAATCAGTGTTCTTTCTAGTACATTTTTACATATTATTTTTTAAATGTTATTTATATTTTAATTTTAATTTATGTATGTATTCCATACATACAAAAAGTATCTATGTTATGGTTATATTCATATATTGTTATTGATATTAAGATTGTCTAAGTATTGACTGCTTTTTAATGATTATATATTGTGTATGTGCAATACTGAAATGAACTTCATACTCGCAGTTCAATAAACAATATGTATTCTAATCTAATCAAAGTTATCTACAAAATGTGATCTATTATATACAATGCATGATGTACGTAGGAGAGGTTGGAACAAAATATAGTGGATATCACAAGTTCACTATTTAGAAAACTGGCATGACATACATCTGAGAACTGGCACTTTTATTAATACAACACTCTCTCATATCAAAGTTAATGAAACCACAGATAAAATATGATTCCACTTTTGCCTGTTGTCTAAGCTCTAGGTGGAAGATAAATAAAGAACAGTAATTACTATATGACTGAGATTAAAATCTATCAAAATGCTAGTGAAATTTCATTTGAATCACTTATAAATATGCATGTACAATAAACAAATAAACTGCACACACACACGCTAATGCTAAGAATGTAAAACTTAAAGATGTCAATCAATGCTTATAATATTAAAAAGAAGCTACTAAGCTTTGCCACTGGAGTAATTAAAATATTTATTTTAACATACAAAAATATAAATTTCATTATATAACAGTATATGTTTTTAAGTTGTTCATTACACTTGCAATATATATATATTGTAATGGTACACATATGCCGTTACATTATTTTAAAATTAAAATAAAAACAAGTTCGTAAATAAAGATAAATTTATTAAAAACTAAAAGCTAAAATTAAAAAGAGTTGTTTAACGTATATATATATATATCGCATAGATGGAAAACTTTAAAAGTATTTTTTCTTTTTAAAATAAAATAAAAAATGTATTTGAAAGTACTTTTTTATAAAAAAAAAAGTAAAGGTTTAAAGATTAATATTTTTTTAAAAAATAACATAAATGAAAATGGAAACAGGTAATTATTAATCTCAAAATGGACATGATTGTTATTTTAATTAAATGAAAAGCAAACTAGCACTTGGGGCTTGTATATAATTAAAAAGTCAGATAAGAGATATAGATAAAAAAGATTGTTTCCCTGCTCTGATGCAGAATAATCAATGGAATCATGAAGACAGTATGGACCATAAATGGAGCATAAGGATTTAGTGACAGATCCATCCATCGCATTGCTGATAAAGAGCTATAAAAGTATTAAAGGCAAAATAATTGTTGTTACAGGACTGACTATTAATCTACAAGTGGACAGTTAATCTATCTATAAACTGTAGCTATATTGTAGACTCTACGATGTAGGAATCTGCACTAGATTTAATTTTCAGACAACCAGCTGAGTCCTCCAGATGATGGTTCTTGACCAATTGAATGACAAGTAGTGGCTCTATTTCAAAGGACAAACAGTCTACAAGAATGATCGTGAAAATGGAAAAAACAGACTCCAGGCACCATGGAAAATATGAACTTTTGTCATTAAAGACTGTTTCAATATATCTTCTATAAGCAAAATAAGTTAAACTTAACTTTAAAGAAACTTATCTGACTTAAAGAAAATTTCTAAATTAATTTTATGTATAAATTGGCTAAGTTAATAATCATTTCCATTTTTTTTTCTTTAATAATTTCGTATTAATTAAATTATTTGAATGTATTTAAATTTAAGTTGGATGTAAATAGCTGCATAGATTCATTAACATTTAGTTATTTTATGCATAATAGATAGATAGATAGATAGATAGATAGATAGATAGATAGATAGATAGATAGATAGATAGATAGATAGATAGATAGATAGATAGATAGATAGATAGATAGATAGATAGATAGGTAGGTAGGTAGGTAGGTAGGTAGGTAGGTAGGTAGGTAGGTAGGTAGGTAGGTAGGTAGGTAGGTAGGTAGGTAGGTAGGTAGGTAGGTAGGTAGGTAGGTAGGTAGGTAGGTAGGTAGGTAGGTAGGTAGGTAGGTAGGTAGGTAGGTAGGTAGGTAGGTAGGTAGGTAGGTAGGTAGGTAGGTAGGTAGGTAGGTAGGTAGGTAGGTAGGTAGGTAGGTAGGTAGGTAGGTAGGTAGGTAGGTAGGTAGGTAGGTAGGTAGGTAGGTAGGTAGGTAGGTAGGTAGGTAGGTAGGTAGGTAGGTAGGTAGGTAGATAGATAGATAGATAGATAGATAGATAGATAGATAGATAGATAGATAGATAGATAGATAGATAGATAGATAGATAGATATGACATCTCATGCTGAGTGTCCAAATGTATTTATTCATATGTCTTTTAAGTTATTGTTGTCAATGTAGCGCCTTCTGATTAGTGCCATTGGGTTTACTTTATTGTAAATTTTCCTCAGAAATTCTCATTTGATAACTTTATATTTTAATTGCTTATGTTTATTTGGAAGGGGTTTAATTTCAGGTTATTTGTTTCATAGTTAGGTCGATACCAGTGGAAGGATATGTGGGTGTTTATATCAATTTATTGTAAAGCATGTTTAGCATATGGGGCAAAGCCCAATTGAATGCATCACCCAAAGATGTAGCCATTGTGTTGCAATGGACGCAGACATATTTCCTGTGACATTGACCCTTTTTAGCTCTATGGATAGGGACTATAAGTCAGCAGATAGACCACTCTTCTCCATATGTTGCATTTCTCTTAAATATATGCATGATTCCTTCACCAGACAGATGCACATTCCTGTACTGGATGAGGATCATATCCTTCAAATAATATCATGCTGCAGATGCACGTTCCTAACAGTGTAGTTTTATGCTAGCATCTTCATATTGCATTGGTTGCATCTGTATATCAGGAAGCAGGTGTTGGGTTGCTACAAACTTTTAGTCTGAGGTTGAACATTTGTTTTTTGAAAAGTTTTTAAAAGAGTAATCTATGTAGCTTATCTGTACTCAACATTATAAAACACTTTTATAAACTGTCCATCTATGCAGGCTTACACCAAATAATTTAAATTTAAAATTAATATTAAAATCTCAAGAAGATAAATTGTATTCCTCAATTTCAAATGTTTATATATACGTGTTAATAAATGTTTTTGTGTGTTATTACTGGCAGTGGCTTTTTTTTAATATTAAAAATATATTTTTAGGAAGTTTTATATTAAATCTCTGCATCTCCTTGAGCTAGTGACATGGGCTAATGGTCAATATAAAAATAAAATTTGGATCATAACAGTAAGTATCTGCCTACTATATAAATTTTCCAGGTTCAAATGGTCCGGTGATGCCCTTATATGGCAGATACAGTAAGACTCCAATATAAATTTATCCCGACCATTATAATATATAAATTGTTAAATGAAAGTTGCCTTGACAACAGTTTGAAATTGTTGATTGTTATCTATATTGGGATTGTCTAAGTGTTGACTGGTTTCTAATCATTATATATATATGTCATATTATTATTTGTGGGATATTCCGTGTAGTGAAAAGCTAAATGCTGAAGTTTCAGTACAATATCAAGTACCGCCTCAGAGCATCCTTTTTCTCAAATCATTATGTAAGCGAACCCAGGATAACTACTTGTAAGGCAGGGTGTGCTGACCTCTTGGCCACCAATGCTAGATTTTGACACTGTCTTCCAGTCACACCAGCAACATTTCAGATCTCTTTGGACATGGATACAGTGAGGCTGCATGGTATTTTTTCTTACTACAGTGTCTGATAAAATAAATTATCTGGTTAAGATTCAATGTAACTAGTGAAATTTACAGATCAGTGCTGTCTTAAAGCTTGCTTCCATGCATTTGCACAACCTGCACATGTACACAACATACTACGTGGTATATTTTCCAACTGCTTATATCTTAATATAATGAATAGGGGTACAGGTTAATTTATTAAAAGGTAAGGGAGCACTAGGACTAAAAAAATTGATAACCCTTGCTCTAATGTTATCAGCTATGTTAAGTGCTGGAATCCAAAGACATAGATAAAAATGATTAAACCTTTTATTCCGTTTGGGCAGGAGCCTTTAGTTAGTAACTAATATAGATTATTTTTTATATGTCAAAGCGTCGGCTAACCACTCCTACCACCAACGCTTGACACTAATGTAGGTTATTTTCAAAGAAGGAAAGACATTGCAGAAGAAATTCTCTAAAGTTAAAGTGAAACACATGTACTTTATTAGAAAAGTAAACGTAATAAAACCTTAAATTAATTTAACATACAATAATTATTCTTTTCTAATTATAAACAAACATATACTTAGAGAAATGGAGAACTTGATTAAATAATTAATTCAATTAATTTACATTATATTTTTCATAAGCATCTTGTTTTTTCATATGAGAATGAAAAAAATCAAGCCAAAGAATACTGAAATCAAGGACTAGTTATTTATTAAAAATGGAAATAATAGAAGAATTAAAAAATCAATTACATCCTTGTCAACATAAACATTAACAAAAAAAAAACTAACTTCATAAAATTTCCGCAGGAAAAAATACAGGCTCTTAGATAAAATTCCAATTAAACACTGACAACTTAAAACTACTTTAAAAAATAAAACGTTTCTTAGAATAACTAATACAATCAATGTGTATTACCAATCAATCACTATCTGAAATAATTTATTAGCAACTATTCTTTGATGATTACGAGATGAGAGAACATTGTAAGATAAAGATAAAACATATGTCTGCCTTGCATATGGTCAGAGGTTTGAATCCAAATCAAATTCTTTTCAAGAGGTTTAGAATTTTTTCTTTCAGATAATTGATCCATAACCAACTCAGATAAACATTCACCAATGATTGGTAAATAGGTATTTAGCTATTATTAGCTAGTGAGGCCTTTGAATCTATACCAAATGAATTTTTTTAGAAAACTTAGGATATTTTTTCTCACGTAATTGGATAATAACCTATTCAGGTAAAAATTTATTCACCAATAATTGGTAAATAAGTATCTAGCTATTCTTAGCTAGAGAGGTGTTTGAATCCACACTAAGTAAAATCTATTGTGTTTTCTCTCAAGTAATTGATTCATAACCAACTCAGATAACTATCCAACAATGATTGGTAAATATGTATCTAGTTATTCTTAGCTGGAGAGATGTTTGAATCCACACCAAGTGATTCTTTTTATAAAATTGTTAGGATATTTTCCCTCATGTAGCTAATCCACAACTAACTCAGCTAATCCTATAACAATGATTAGTAAATGGGTATCTGGTTATTCTCAGTTAGGGGTGGGAATAATGTTTAAGCCCTCATCTTCCAGCAACTAGTATGCTTATTGACTCCATTCATTGTTTCTTTATGCTGAGACAATTGGATAACACTTGATTTATTTCTCATTTATGATGAGAACAATAGATTGGCTTTGTTCCTACAGTAGCATATTTATTTTTAAAAAAAGAATGTTTTGTTCTTTTGTTTTTTGTAATTTCTTTTATGAAAAATTTTATTTGCTGAAAGATTTTAAATTTTTTTATTCAATTGGTGTTCTCCATTATAATCTCAACAAAATTTATTTAATATACCTTTGGGGTGGCCTTTGTAATAGAAATATACCTATTCTTATAAAATCTTGCTGAGTTTTTCCAGAAAATGTTTTCCCTAGAAATCTATGGTTGTTTATTCATGTCACATGATCAATCCAATAAAGATGTGTTCTATTACTTATATGTTCATTGTCAATATTATGCTCTACAAAAGAAAGAAAAAAATTATAAAACATTCATATTACCATGACTGTTTTGTGGTATTACAGAGCATCTTTAAGTGAAAAATTTCCATTACTTTAATATTATAGTGAAAGATAATTTTTGCTTTCCCTTCAGATGAAATGATTATATCGCTATGACAGAATATCCTGTATTTTAACTTATTAAAAACGGTAACACAATGAAGTCTGTGTGGTCATTTCAACAACCAAACTTACCATTGTATCTAAAAGACATCAGATTATTTAAATTCTTATGTGATGTGATGTATTATGGCTTCTCCTTAAACAAAGTCAAGAATATCTCAGCAATTATGCCCAGATAAACCTGTTAGCCACTTTATTTTACATTCCCCACTCTAAATTTACCCGTAATCTGCTCTATCCCATTTTCACAACATAATCTTTGTCAACTCTATAACCTTTATATTTAAATCCCCCTTATCTTTTCCCAAACCCAGCATAAAAACCAATAATTCACTTTCTGTATAATCACTCTTTTCATATTTATTTTTCCACAACTTCATTATATGTACCCTTTCTGTTTTCAGACATTTACATTCAATTAACAAATGCCTAATATTTTCTATTTCTTCCTTACATAATTTACAAAATAAATCACCCATATTTTTCCATTTACATGTATATTCTTTTGTAGCTAAAGATCCCGTTCGAGCCTTAAACAATAAACTACTTTCCTTACTATTATCATATATTAACTCACACCTAATATTCTGTTTATTTCTATATATATATTTAAACTCTTTTTACTCTCCATACTATTTCTCCATCTCTCTAACTCCCTGTAATAATAATAATAATAATAATAATAATAATAATAATAATAATAATAATAATAATAATAATAATAATAATAATAATAATAATAATAATAATAATAATAATAATAATAATAATAATAATAATAATAATAATAATAATAATAATAATAATAATAATAATAATAATAATAATAATAATAATAATAATAATAATAATAGTGCCACCTAGTGTAAGTCACAGCAATTAATGGATGACAGAAGGTTTGTGCATTCAAATTCCTACCTAATGCTAAATGCACAAAGCTTCTGACATCTATTAATTACTATAGCTTGTCACTGTAGAATATAGGTGAGTTTTAATTATTTGTTATAATGTTAGATGAAAGCAGAGATTTTTATATTATGACAATATTTGTAGTTAAGTAATATTGTTCTTTTAAGAATACATAGATTCATGAACTTATGTCACCTAATCTTGAAGAGGTCTATGTTGTTCCAATTTATAAAAGAAAGAAAAGGGATTACATGAATTATGATGGAATATTATTATAACTATGTCACTTCCAGTTATAGATAAATGAATATCAGAGATACAGTGCTGTTACTATTTTAATAGTTTGTGCAATAAAAGAAATGGCAGTCACGTGAATATTTAGATTCATTCACATAACTAATCATTTAACAATAGAGGGCAATAGTTGCTGACATTTTAAAAAAAATATATAATATATTATTTAGCAACAGGTTGCTTTAGACAGATTAACAATTGGCAAAATGTCATAAGGAAACCAAATGTATCTAAACTATGCACCTTTTCCAATTAAGAAACAATGCCTGTGGTAAGTTCAGAAATAATGATGATCTGTGGTAGTTTACGTCTTTCCACAATGGACATGTTTTATTCCTGTCCACAGTTATCAAACCTACCAATAAAATAGAATATTAGCCATAATAAAAAAAAAAAAACTTAACACAGAAAAAGTAAACAAGAATTTTAAATCTTAACCAAAACCAAATAAGACTACAGTATATTGGTAAGACCTTATATATATATATATGAAAAACAAAAAACACAAGTTAAAAACTTGCATACGCTTGTATTTATGACAATAGATGGCGTTATACCAAAAACACCTTCAAGCGTTTGTTTACATAAATGTCAGAGCGAGTGAAATACTCGTTCTGATGTTTATGTAAACAAACGCTTGAAGGTGTTTTTGGTATAACGCCATCTATTGTCATATATATATATCATTAAAATCCAGTCAACATTTAGACAATCCCAATATCCATAACAATCAACAAGTTCAAACTGTTGTCAAGACAAGATCCTTTTAACAATAAAGGTGGAAGCCCACCTTTATTATTAGTTCAATATACTTATGTAGTCAATAAAGATTGCAACTTCTTTTTAAAGTGTCATAGCATCGGCCGGGACACGAACCCGCAACCCGGCAACTGCTTGCAAGTGCAAGGCAGTCGCACTGACCTCTCAACCACCAATGCAAGACTAAAGATTGCAACTTGACACAGAGATTAAAATTATTGATACAAAGAAAATTAATTAAACTATATGACCTGTTCTGAATGCAGACTAATAAATAGTCAATTATAACATTACAAACTGCAATTATAAATTTCAAATTGTACTCAAAGTATTACTTAAATAATACGTGTAATAATGCTCAAGGCTAAATGAGTTTGTAAAAATCATTAAAAACCAGTCGACAATTCCAATATCCATATCAATCAACAAATTCAAACTGTTGTCAAGGCAATATCCTTTTAACAATAAAGGTGGAATTCCACCTTTGTTAATGGTCCAATATAATTATATAGATGCTAAAGATTACAACTTAGCTACAGAGATTGAAATTATTGATACAAAGAAGTTTAAATAAACCTCTTTAAAAAAGTAATTATAACTTATTCTGAATGCAGACTAATAAATAGTCAATAATATCATTACACACTGCAATTATATGCATCACAATTATAAATTTCAAATTGCAGCCAAAGCATTACTTAAATAATAAGTGTAAATAAATATGTAAAAGTGATTGTGGGTACATGAATCTCCCACCAGGTATTGCTTCTGAATAAGTAAATTGAACCTGATATAACTTAATTATATATTATTTCTAAGCCTAATTACAAATATTAACTATAAAATATTCTGGAATTTACATGGGAGACTCTAACCCAAGTCCTTCACAGCACATTCCATCACTAAGAGTATATATTTAATGCCAGTTAGATGTGCAACCCTTTTTATATCTTATCAAATTTTTCTTCTTAAATACTCCAATAAGTAGATTAACTTCAAATTTTAATAATAAACAAGGATTATATTTATTAATATTTTATAAAAAGCATATACTTGCTTAACCACAAATTTTGTGACACAGTTTAATTATCTCATACTCAAAATAACCCAACAAAATCAACCACCAAATATTACTTCTACAAGCATACTATAAAAATATTATATTCCACATTTAGAGCAACTTCATTATTAAGGATAATGCTATTTTATATAATATAAGAGTGTGTTTCTTGCTAGTACCTTAATTATCTTTATCAATATTATTACTGGATATTTTTATGGACATGAATGTGCATGATATCACATGACTCATTAGCTAATTTGTATATATTTGAACAAGAGGTAGATCTGTAGATAGGGATTGAATTCGATGATATAGTATTCCCATAGTTATGGATCACACATATAAGCATCTTCTTCCTTTTCTTATGGATTGATTTCAATATTTATATATCTTACCATTTCCACTTTTCTTAAACACTTCAACGATACTCTTTTTTATATCTAAACTTTATTTTTACAGTTGTGACTAACCTTCAGGCATTATTGGAGCTCTTTACATATCCTATATAAAAAATAGTATTGTTGAAGTGTTTAAAAAAGCTGGAAATGGTAGATGTAAACATCTTCAAGTACAATACATGCTTATATAATGTTATATTATATTTATCCACTAACAATAATAATTTAAATTACTCCATTAACAATTCAGTCAGTTTTCCACAAGGAAGTAAAGTATTCTGTGCACAAGCAAATACATCCCAAAAGTTAAGAAATATGTGTAGGCACATAAGATTTAGACTCTATGATATACCATAATAATAGTATGGATCTATTAATAATTTGGTCTACTAAACATCACCATACATAAATATTTAAGACTGGAAAGTATAACTCCAATCATTGGGTGTCAAGTTTTCTCTGTAAAGTAGGAAATAATAAGGCAAATGGTGGGTATGTGCGTGTAAATGCGATGTTGGTATATATTGAGATAGATCAGTCTATCTCAATTTATAATTTTTATTTAAAAAAATAAATATATTTGGCAGTTGTAAATTAAAATTCAAGTTTCATAAATTACATTTATAATTTTCTAAAAATTTAGATTTCTGTTAGTCTGTGCTTAAAATAAAATGGAATCCGTTTTAAAAGATAAAGAAGTTGATTTATTTCAACTAAATAAAAATTGTTTTAAAAAATTATGTTATAAAAACAAAGATTAATTACATTTAAATAAAGTATCAGATTGATTTAGAAAATTTTAATAAAATAATTTACCTCATTATTAAGAGAAATTCTTTAAAACCTGGTTTCTTTTATTAAACTGTTTTATGACTTGCAAATATTTTTAAATGTCAATATATTTTTAGAGATTAAAATAACTAGTTGCCTTCCAAGTAACATGTTGTTTAATGAATAATATTTCTATAATGTAATTTTCACTACACAACTCTCACACAAGGCAGAGACTAGTTTACATCTGTTTTTAATACCTTGTGGAAGAATGCAATCATATATATATATTGACCAAAGACATATGAAAAATATGTATGATCTCCAAGATGTACATTTCATCCCAAATCAGCACTCGTCAGTAGGCCCAGATCACAATCTCTCACACATATTTTTATCATTGTTCAGCATATATCAATTACCCACAGTTTAATAGATAAGTATAAAATGTACTGCCCTCAGAACATTGACACAAATAACTTAATGGCAATGCATTAATAATTTGTATTAATCATTCTTTAGACTAGAGATTATCCACTTGATAAATAATATTTCTATAATTTAATTTTCACTACATCACTCTCACACAAGGGTAGGGCCTGGTTTCTGACCACTTTTAACACCTTGTGGAAAAGTGTAATCATAAACTTATGGCCAAAGACATCTCCAAGATGCGTATTTCATGTTGAATCAGCACTCATCATTTTACCCCGACCAGAATCTCTCCCACATATCTTTATCATTGTTCACTATTATAACCATCTGGGTTACTTGACACAAAGAAACATAGTTATGTGTGTATATATATAAAAATTAAAGGACATGTAGAAATAAACACAGAAATAAATTTTTGTAGATATTTTCTACATTTCTGGAATAATAAATAAAGGGTTAAATAGCTCTGGATTTATAGGGGGAAAAAATTTTAACATTTAAAAAGGTCTACATAATATTTTTTATTATTATTTTCATTTTGAAATTTAAAAACAAGTATGACATTTTTGAAATTTTTTAATTGGTAAATTTTTATTACCTATTTTTAAAACATTTGTATATCACACCTTGATAAAACTTCAAACTCAGCTTGAAACTAGTCTGCAGTGTGTTTTTATCAATTCAGAAAATCTTGCTATAAAAGACTTGATGGAAAGATTAGAACAGTTTGGCTTTTAGTTTTGTAAGAGTGGCAGCAGGCCAAATTGGCCAGCTGCAAGTTTTGATTTTAATATGTTTTAATTGGCAGCAATTAGCTGACTAAATTGGCCAGCTGCAAAGTTGATAATAATTTTCTATTTTAGATTGTTGCAGTCTGCAGCAGTTCGTTTTAATTGGCCAGATTAGCAGTGGTTTCTGTAGAATAACCATGGAATAATGCAAGGAGGACAAGGGCAGAAGCAGCAGTCTAAATGTTTCACTATGCTGGAGTTGATTCAAATGAAGTCTGGGTCAATTTCTAATGAGTCTCATCTGCTTAAATGTATTTTAGAAGACAGTTTCTTACCTGTAACAATTCTGATCAGAAGGGAGATCATTGCAGACCAACTTACCTGGACTATACTTTCCTGATGGACCAAAAAACCAAGCTTACCAAGAGAAAGCTTGAATAATTGGTATATGTATGCTGCTGTTTATCTATACATGCAGGGAACCACAGATCAATATATCACATTCTATTTATATAACAAGAGTTGTTTTAAATAATTCATTTTTAAAAATGACATTCTAAAAAGTGAGATATATAATATAGAACAGTATTATCTTAAAACATTTAAACTCTATGTATTTAAAAAAAAGTAACGCAAATGAATAACTGTGTCTTCATTATAAAAAAATCTAAGAGTCAGAATTAAGATTTAAAAGATATTTTAAAATCTTTTAAAGAAAACAATCTGTGATTGTGGGACATATATAGAAAAATACTATTTTAAAAACTTTTTTTTTTTAAATAACGCAAGTTTTGATTGAATGAAATGTTTGAATTCTTTGACCAAAACAAATCTCTTTTAGATTAATTTAAAGATGATTCTCAAAGCATTACAATTAATTAACAATAATTAGTTAAAACCTGATTTTATTTTCAATAAAAAAGAACCTTTATAAACTTTCACAAAAAAGAAGAAAATTGACTATTTTTTAAAAGAAAGCTGTAATAAAATTTGATAAGCTTATTTTTTTATTGATATACACATATATATGTAAATTTTATGTATATTCAAAATGAAATTAGTAATTATGAAAATTAGTTATTTATTGTTTTGACAAAATTAAATTTATGTTAATAATCTGTGCAATTCTATATAAGTGTTTAAATAAATCTACTATAAAGGTTTGTATTATTAAAATATGTTAAAAAGTTTAATCATATATTATTGTAGGACAATTTAAATGTGCAGAAACTACATGCACACTATAACAGGGCTGAGTTCAAACCCTGTTCTAAGTCAGAGGGTAATACTACCGAGCATACATATCTAATTAAATCAAAAGTAATATTAAGTAAATTGTTATTTTTCTTTTTCGTTGTGGTCTTGTATGCGAGCGCATACATATATATTTAAGTAAGTAAATAAAAAACAGATTGAAATATAAGAGGGACAGGGGTTTATATGGTTTGTGCTCTGATATTTATTTATACGCGTGTTTATATTGCTGCATTTCGTAAAAAGGAATAAAAGTTATTTTAATTTTTAAAAAAATATTCCAAGATGGTCAACCAAAAAAAGAATGGTACAAATTATAAAAAAATAAATTAATTGCAAAGAAAGGACCCGAAAAGTTGCAGATCGCTATCGTAAGACAAAGACATTTTTAATTAATAAAATAAAATGTTAAAAATAAGAGACAATGAATGGTCGAGTGTAGATCACAAGGTAAATTGGAAATTCCTAAGCTTAGATAAGAGAAACAAAGAAAAGAAAAATATTGAAAAGATTTTTGTTTCACAAACCACATGGTTTAATGAAAGAAGAAAGAACAATAGTATAATTAATTAGATTTGAGAAAGCTGAACTGAGAAGACTTCTATAGCTGTGACTGCCACGAGCAGGATCGTAGGAAGAAGTAGTAAAAAAGAAAAAAGTTTAAAATTGAAAAATCATGAACAGGCTGGGGTAGAAGAACAGAATGGGCCAGGCTATGCTCTCCATCCTGTGGAGATACTACCATCACTGTCAATGTAGGAGTGAAGCCCTTCCTGAAGCTACGAAAAGAACAGCATTCACCAGACGCCATTGATTACCTTATGGAATCTTATCAAAGAAAGAAATCCTTTAATCATACAGTGCAGCACAAAGCCAATGGAAAATTGCTAACAATCTACACCCGGGTGAGATAAATGAGGTAAACCAAACATTTTCGTAAGTGATAATAACTATTTTGAATGAAAGCACGTCCTATTAAATAATGCGTAAAAGGGTTGAAGTAAATGAAGAAAATGTTGAAATAATACCCTGTATAAATATATGCCTTAATAGACAATGCCTGATTGAAATTGTTTTCAAGCTATGATCTGTATTTTTGTGTATTGCATTTATAAAATTGTGCGAGTGTATTTACATGCGGGTTATTTAATTATTTGGGCACAAACCAATATCCAATTATGGGATTTTATGGGCTTTGTTTTATTATTTGTTTTATATTAATAAATATTAATTAGTATTATAAATTTAATTGTGTGTGTTAGTGCTAATTTCTTAGAATAATATTAAAAAGCAAAAAGTAGGAAAGCAAACGAATCGTTCATGCGCTACATGTGCATTTTTATATGTTCCCTCCACCTCTTTCCCATGGTCATCGACTACTACCCCTGAGTGAGCTAGCCAGAGGTACAAGCTCTAGCCACCAGAAATAGATATTCATCCTCTCCTAGCATAATTCTTACTTATTTGTAGGTAATATTGGCACTTGAGATCATTATTGATGCTCATAAATATGCTGTGCGAGTAATTAGAGGGCATCGCAAAACCAACCACACATATATGTGTTCATATTATAAATTTCTGTTAAATAAAAGAGCAAAACTTAAGCTTAAAATATGTAATAAACATATATCACATATATACATGTTTACACCGGAATAAACTGTTACAATATATGTATATATCATTGAGTATCAAATAGGACACATGTAAAATTTAATCATTTTTGTCATTATTGAATGTCAATTGAAATATATTTATTGTATATTAAAAAATGTGTGACTACATGCATGTATATATGTTATATGTAAACCATAGAGTAACTTAAATTTTATATATTATTCATGTAAATTACAATGTGATAATTTTTATTATATGTTAATCAAAATCAGATGGCTTAATTAATATGTGTATAGCCTTATTCTAAAAATCTTAATATCATTTTTATTGCTGTTTAATAAACATGTATTTTATTGTTAAAATTATTCCAGTGACCCTTAATTCTTAAGCTTAGAATATTGTACGTTTTGTATCATCTCTTGATCATTGTAACAATTATATATTTCATGTTCATTGGGTTATATTCAAGCATAATGGTCTTATTATATAAATGAGGATGTATTTAATGCTCAAGAGGCATCCAGTATGACTGATATATCCTGGTTGGCACATAAGATTATATTTTTAAAGCCCCTGCACTACATTTCATTTAGTTTAATCTATTAGAAATTAAGTTTATAGTTGGTCATTATATTAATAGTACTAAGTGGACAGAACATTGCTGAGGATTAGGATGTTTTAATAACCAGCATTATTGTTTTTATTATGTATTATGATGGAGTTGGTTTCCCAAGCTGACAAAGGTTCAATAGTTAGATTGGTCTACAGGAGATCCATTTCAAATCCAGTCACCACATTGACTGTTGATTTATATTTTGTATTGTTCAAATCAAATCTCCAGGTGAACTGTTGATTTTATTCTGGCGTAGTTTGATTGATGGATCATTCATGATGATGGATGATTATTTCTTTTGAATATTACTTACCTTTACTTATTATAATGCTGGTTATGTATGATTATACCTATAGTTTCTTTAAGGAGTTAACTAGACTGATCTCAGTGATCTTTCAATACTTTGCCACAGAGAGATTCTATGATCTCTTTTCTTTTTAAATATTCTTTCTTATATATTTAGGATTTTAGACATTACATTAATATCTCTCTTACTTAAATCATTATTTGAAATATCTTATTTTATTTGGTAATGATTGTTATCCCATCAAGCCCACCCTGATACCCCAATCCCATTAGACTATATATTGATAACCAATTAGTACAGGTTAAATGATATGTCACCTATTACAGAACTATATTTATAATTGATGTTTGTAAACAACAGTATTTTGTCTTGATAGTTATTATATTTAGAATATGATTCAATTGAATTACCTTGTAAAGTTTTTAAAACAGATCCGTAACTGAAATGTTCAGATCCAACTCAGATTTCAATATTTTATTAATGCTTTGAATAAATTAAAATGTAGACCACAATGATATAATTATTGCATTTAAATTAGTTGCTCATTATCCCAATTTACTGGATAGAAGGGAAAACAGAAATGTTATTAAAGATCATATATAGGCATTAAAAACATTTGAATTAAAGTACTGTTCATAAGATTTTAACATCACTGATGATAGGATTCAAGATTCATTGGTATATGCTTCAGATTTTTGGTTGTGAAACATTAGATTCTAATGTTATAATTTTATGTCTTTCTTTTATCAGGCATGTGAAGGGAAATACAGCAAAACTCTCCATATAGTAAGTGCCATCTTGTGCTAATAAGAGCAATCAATGGATGCCAGAAGGCTTGTGCATAAAATCCCTATCTAGTGCCTACTCATCCAATATCCGCAGACTAGTTTCTGGCTTGTGGCCTTCATCAGTGAGGAGCCTTGGATCTGAGAGCACTGCATCTAGATCTTAGGATCTAATGCAACCCTCCAGCACCCACCTTTTAACTCTATTTAAGTACAAAACTATAAGAATTAAATTGAAAACACTATTAATATTTTCAACACAAGCTCAATAGCTTATATAGTCATATGGGTCTGAACTCAATTCAGTACCCATACATTTTGGTGTCTTTGGCTCCTTTAACAACCATATCCACCACTATCTTATTAGGCAGGATTAGTGTTAAACCACTAAACATCACATGATCACTATCTCATACTAGCACAATAATTGTTATTAAACAATTCAAAATACAGCAAAACTCTCCATATAGTAAGTGCCATCTTGTGCTAACAATTATTGTGCTAGTATGAGATAGTGATCATGTCATGTGAAGGGAGTAAAAATTAATGCCATTCTTAAAGGAATGGTTTTTTATGAACTTGAACCTTGTTTTCATGATTATGGCAGAGCTATAGTTCACTTAATGAAGATTATTTTAAAGACAAGCCAATGAAATTCATTGCTATCATTAGGAATTCTACCTAAATATGGAATATAATTTTCAACAACTGTTTTTGCAGTGGGTGTATTTCTAACTTGTAACAATTTTACAGCTGCAGAGAAAAATTTTGCTCTTAATTATAGATTATTGTTTTCCTCCTTGTTATTGCAACTATTTGTTCTATGTGGTTAATCAAGTGGACAATGGACATGTATGGGTTTCTCATGCACACAGACCAGGCAACATGATAAGCTTATTGGATTTTTACCTCTGCGTTTAAGAATAAGAGAACACTGGTTTGCTTTTCATTTAATTTTTAATGAAGACATGATGAATGTGTGTGAGAATGTCCTATTTTAGATATTTATAATCATGGTACACAAAACTAAATTGTGGCTTTAATTCCCACTAAGTCTATTTTAGCAGTAGGGGTATTTCTAACTTCTAACAATTTTGCAGCTGCAGAAAAATGTTTTGCTCTTAACTGTAAGAGTCTGTTTGATTGCTCCTTGAAGTGTTAAAGAACCTGTATAGGCTAATATTCTAATGACCACTATATCAATTCTTGTCATTGCAGCTTATTCATGTGGATGATAGACATGGATGAATTTCTCACAAACATACACCAATAAGCATAATGAATTTATTGGATTTTTACCTTAAGTTTAAGACTAAGAAATACCATGGATTTTTTTCTCTTGGCTGATAATTTCTAACCAAACTATCAGTTAGTTTTTCATGAAGGTAAAAGGAATATGTGTGAGAGAGTTCTATTTTAAAATTAATAATTATGTTACATGAAACTAAATTATGGCTTTTATTGCCAGGAAGATGTAAAATTTTCAGCCAGAGCAAGAGCTGATGGCCTGAGGTAAAGAATGTTAAGAATCTCTTTTTTAAATGAATAGAAATAAAACTTTTCTAATGTTAAATGAGCTTTCATTTGAATTTGTGAATCTAGAAAAAAGGGGAAGAGGCAATTGATTTTAAAAGTGAATCGTATATTTTACGATGAATACAGAAGTATTGGAAACTGAAGTGGAATCATTATAAATAAAATATGAAAGAATAATGTTGTGGATATTGACTGAATATTGGACAAAGTGACAAAATTAGTTTGTTGATCTTAATTAAAGTTCCAAATGCAGGTAATTTTGAGTTTATACTCCAACAAGTTCTCACATGATAAAGAATTAGGATATTTATGTACATGGACATAATGATTTGGATCATATAAAACACCATTTAAAATTGGCATAATTTTAATATTAGAATTGTAAAGCTATTGAAAGTTAAAGGGCTGTGGAATAATTTCACTATGGGGTTAAAAATAAGAGAAGACGTGGATTTTCCAGATCAAAGAAACTGGTATATTAAGGGTATTCCTTCTTTAAAAATTCGAAATATGTATGAAGACAAAAACATCCAAATAAAGATACAATAGAATTTCATTATCTTTTAAATAACAGAAGATATTTTCTTATTTTGTTTGTAATTAGTTTTCTAAAATGTTGATAATGCTGGCTAAAGAAAAGATTTTTCCATACCTTATTTTACTAGCAGTAGTTGAACAAAGATGCCAGATTCATATCACTCATGATATGATAAACAATTGAACAAAAACAGCCTTCTAGCAGTCTTAAAATTGTAGATTTATACATCTAACTAAATAGGAACCAACTGGATTTTAAAATAATAATCAATCCATTTGAAATTCAAACTGCAACACCTTTATATTTTCTCACTCATATGACCCCCAAACTCACTATAATAAAAGATTTTTTTAAAATGGTACCTCAGACCTTGAAAATATGAAGCTGATCAAATATAAACATAGAGACCTATATAAGTGACTTATGCAAAATAGGTTATAGTTGGAATACTCTACTAAAAGTAATCAAAAAATGCATAAAATAATACAAACAATATAACCTCAAGTAGATAGCAAACTATGGATAAGCATACCATATGATCCAAAATGCTCACAAAAAATATAAAGGTTTCTACTGCATATATAAGTCTAGAACCCTTGCCCCCTAACCTGAATTGATTTTTAAATAATACTAACAGTAAAATACCTCCTGATCAATTATCTCAGATCGTATATCAAATTGAACGCAGCAACGCTACTTGCAATTCTGTACATTACGGTGAATCTAGGTCAAACGTTATCACTAGAGTCTCCCAACATAAATACTTATATGAATCAGCTAAAAATAACCTGGAATATAATTCTGTTGATGGGAGCAAGGGCAAAAATTTATCCACAGCTTCGATCCAATGAACATTAAAATTGTTTTCTTGGAGTAAGTTGAAAATGAAAAGTCAATGAGGTGTGATTTATTGCAACCATGTCATTGAAAAAAAAGAAAATTGTGCCCACTCTTAAACAAATAGAATATTCAAATAACTCATTTAAATAATTAGCAGTTGGCCTATAAAGGCCTTAGCATATCTATTATGATGGATATGAATCTGTCTTCTCTGGTGAAAGCATACTCAGCTACTGTTAGTGAAATAAAGATTCAGAATAACCCTTTTGTTTAGCCAGGATTAATGAGATGTAAATTAGCTCTTATGCTAGAGAGGCAAAACTATTATGAAAGAGAATATTAACAGTTGATATCCCTAATGTTGAAAATATCATTCAATAGATTTAAACTAGAACTTATCATTTTAAACAATTGGTAAACTCTGAAGGTGACTCAAACTTAACTGACATTAAAAAAATATTTTTTAACAAATGCTTATGATGTTAAGGAGTTCATAAGAAGTTCAAGCAACAAAATTGCAAGCATCAGAATCAGTCCTGGGACCTCCTGATCTCAAGTCAGAATCTCTCCCAACTGTGCCAAATTGCACAGTGTAAAAAAGGCATATGGCTGTATTGTTCAGAAGTTAATAAGAAGTTTTAGTACCAGACCTCAAATTGCCAGAATAGATCCTGGAACATCTCAATCTCAAGTCAGATGCTCTACCTACTGTGCTAAATCACACAGTGCATAAAAGACACATGATTGCATTGTTTGAAATTTAATAAGTTCAAACACCAGATCTATGAATGCCAGAATCAATCCTAGAACATCCTGATCTCAAGTCAGATGCTCTCCCAACTATGCTAAATTGCAGAATGCAAAAAAGACATAGGGCTGTATTGTTAGGAAGCTAATAAGAAGTTTGAGTATCAGAATTGTGAGTGCCAGAATTGATCCTGGAACATCCCAATCTCAAGTCAGATGCTCTACCAACTGCACCAAATCACCCAGTGCAAAAAAACATGGCTGTATAGCTCGGAAGTTAATAAGTAGTTCAAACACCAGATCTGTGATTGCCAAAATCGATCCTATTGGATGCTCTACCAACTGTGCTAAATCACACAGCGCAAAACAGTGAGTGCCAGAATTGATCCTGGCGCATCCCAATCTCATCAGATGCTCTACCAACTATGCCAAATCACATAGTTCAAAAAAGATATATGGCTGTATTGTTCAGAAGTTAATAAGAAGTTCGGCTGCCTGACCAGAAAGTGCCAGGAACGATCCTGGAACATCCCAATCTCACTTCGGGCACTCTACCCACTTTATGAAACAAAGGTAAATTAGGCCAAAAAAAATCAGTAACTTGTCATATGTTTCAAGGCAATAAATATATAAAGAAAAATAGGGGTATTAAAATTTTAAATGTTCCACTGATATTAATCAAATATCTGAATTTCAATAAAAGATAATACAAACAGAATTATTAATGACTGATATAAGAAAACATAACAGAATAGGAAAAGAAGGATATAGAAGAGAATAAAAGTTTCAACAATGTAAAACATCTACTTGTTAGAAGAATTGTTTCAGCAATTAAAAAAATGAAATTATTATTTAAAAAGGTGAGATGTGAACTGTGCAGAAGTTTTATAAGTTAAATAATTATAAAAAGCAAGAAAAATTTGTAACCACTAGATTTACTACATTTTAAAATTTTCCAATCAAGGGATGAGACTTGCAATTGAATATGGGAAGAAAGGAAAAACACCTGGAAGTAGTGAATTTATGACTAAAATCTTAAAAGAAGCAGGAGAAAAAAGAACAATTATTAAAAAAAACTATAAACAAGCTTCTAAGTAAAAAAAATATTCCATATAATGGGAAGGATATAGTAATAATACTGAGATTTAAAAGACTGATAAAGAAATTGGTTCAATACAAAATCTTTATTAAGATAATTATAATTCGTCTATGGGTGACATTTAAATTCAAACCTATTAAAAAGATAAGATGACTTAAAAGTGATTTTAGTACAATGGATATCATATCCAAAAATTGAGAAAAATTACAAACAAAACCAAGAAATGTGAATTGCTAATATATTTTGAATTAGTGGATTGTGAAAACGCATTTGCTTCTATAAACTGTTCCATAGTGCTTACAACTTCCAGTTACCATGATATAGATTTATGGTTTTTATCATATTCTTGAAAAATATTTCTCAAAATATAGCAGCTGTGATTAAATTTTATAGTGACACTAATACAATTATAATTAACAAGACTACAATAGGATAATATTATATATCTAAACTTTTTATAGCAGTCTTACAAAAAGTATTTAGTAGATTAAAATAGGGAGCTGAGAAAATAAAATAAATGGAAATTATTTAAGTTATCTAGATTTTGCAGATGATGTGGTTGTTTTTACAAATAATGCTTCAGAATTTCAGAAAATATTATGTAAGTTATCAGATGAAAGTAAAAAATTAGGTCTAAAGATATCTACTAAAACAGGGGTGGGCAAATAGCGGCCCTCCAAGACAATAAGGAAAATCCATCTTGAACTGAGATTTTCTTCCTGTGCACTACCGAAGATTCATCTATTATTTTCCACTAGGATGGCCACATCAATACATATGCACAGTGTAGATACTATGTGCAGGGCTTTTCCAGTTGATTTAGTTAATTTCAATTTTGTCTTTGCATTAGAAAATATATACATTTCCAACTTTAGTGAAACCATGTACCCTCCGAAAAATCGGTGATGAATGTCATGTGTTTAATGAAGAATAGACAAACAAATATTTTTTTGGTAATACAGGGAATAAAGCAGTGTGTTTATTGCATCATGAAAAAAAGGTGTGGCCCTCCACTAACCTTTGCTTTTACAAAGTGGCCCCCAATGCGGCCCTCCACCAATCTTTGTGGCCCTCGAGCCAAAACAATTGCCCACCCCTGTACTAAAATGATTAAATAAATAAATCGGGATTTGAACTTAGAATCTTTCTGTCAATATTTATCCTCCAACTCATCTCAAACAGTGGCACACACATGACCATATACATGGGGAAAAGATAGATGATTTCCAATATCCGTATTTTATGCAGAAACAGCACTCACCACGTGGGCCAGATCATAATCTCCCATATATATATATAATCAGTGCTTAGCTCATATTAAGATAGCAATTCCTTAAAGTTTAATGGACAGGTTCAATCTTCTCACCCTTCCAACTATTCAATCGTCTATTTCATTGAAAAACCAACGATGGAACACTATTCCATGTTAGGACAAAAAAAAACAGCAAATAAGGATATGAGAAGCTTGAATTAAAAGTTAATAGCTAGAAATACTTAATCAGATTATTAATATAGATAAAAACATAATGAATAAAATTTATCATAGAATTAAACTTTTCTGCAATTCTTTTGGTTGAAATAGTTAAAATTAAAAGAAAATACTGGTATATGTTTGAAAAGGACTTTAATTAGATGTGTGATACCAGTTTTTAATATGAGACTTGGATATTTAACAAAAACCAGTACAAATATTTCAGCTTACTACGCGAAATCTAAAAAGATATACGATGTGAGTAACAAGGAAGGATTAAAAACTTAAATTACTTAAATAAGAGAACATTCAGATATCAGTAACATCTTTTGAACGATTTAAGAAACTGAAATGAAGCTTATCTGGGCATATTGTTAAAAGAGATGATGGTTAGTTGAATTCTTAAAGGTAATTCCATGAGATTGTAAAAGATTAAGAAATAGACCATATAAAAGACGGTTGGATGAAGTAAGAAAATTTGTTGAGGTGATGTAGTGAAGAGAGGCTATAGATCGGAAAAACTGAATTAAACTTTGATAGACTTATATCCTGCAGTAGATCGATAAATGAAATGTTACTCCTCCATTATTTGATCATATATATAATTTTATGCATGCATGTATATATAACTTTAATGGCATATTCACACATACTCAAATATATGTAGGAATAAACTTGGGATAATAATTAACATAGCCATCAGTAAGTTTGAAACCTGAAACTAAACATTTTTTTTTCTGATTTAACGAAGTCGAAATTTTCAAGTCCAAAATCCAGCCATTTGATTATAATTTACTAAATGTTAGGCAAAATAATAAAATAAAATCTTGAACTCTTACTTCCTGGTAAAGTAATAAAATAAAATCTTAAACTCTTACCTTCTGACACTTGATTAGCCTTCACATGTATTAACCCATTCAGAAATTTAAATTTTTTTTATAAAATATTCACTAACACACAAGAACTATAAAAATTCAGTTTCAAATTTCATTTCTCTGTATACCAGTGTGGCACCTAGTGGAATATTGATTAATCAATAACTTTTAACTGAGAAATTATTTCTATGGTTTCGTTTCTTTTAAACATACATTCGTAGACTTTATATAAAAAAAAAAATGATAAGTGTGTATATTTATAGATAAGTGAGCATGAGTGTAGAGAAATTCTTCCAATTACTGTTTTCGTTTAACTAGTGGTATCATCATCATCGTCATTGTCAACCATTATCAATCCACTGCAGGATGAAAATCTCTCCAAATTCAATCCACCTTCTCCGATCTCTAGCCTTTCCTCTCCACATCAGCCCTGCACACTTTCTTATTTCACCCATCCATCTCTCATGTGGTCTCTTTCTGGGTCTTTTACAATCTTTTGTAATCCAGTTTAAGATTTCAATTGTACATTTATTATCATTTCTTCTTGCAAATGTCCAAACCCATATAGCGTATGTTTATAGAAATATTAATCGTTTCAGTATTCAAACAATTAAGCTATTGTGTATATACCTCGTATGGATAAATATTTATTTGTAATAATAGGAAAGTTAATTAGGTTTAATTAAATTTAATTTAAAGTAAACTAAAAGCTTAATCTTTTAAGCACTGCAAAAAAAAAAAGGGAATATTAAAACAGCTTAAAATTATGTTCAGTTCAAAGAATAATTTCTTGTAATATACGAATCAAAATTTAATTATTCCAGAAAAACAAAAAAAGAAATGCATACATAGAACTGTTATATACAAATAAAAAAAACCTACTAGTTCTAAGAAAACTGCATCAAGAGACAAATCAGACCATGATGCATTAAAAAAGAAAAAAATTGGGGAATTCTACATTTCTGATGAACAATTAAATATTCAAATTACTTTTTTAAAACAAAAGTTATAATATCACATGATCACCATCTCATACTAGTACATAATTGTTGTAAACAAAGGCAAAACTCTCCATACAGTAGTGCCACCCTGTGCCAAACAGAGTAATCAATGGATGCCAGAAGGCTTGTGCATAAAATCCCTTTCTAGTGCCTGCCTACTCACCCAATATCTCCAGACTAGTTTCTGGCTTGTAGCCATCATCAGTGAGGAGCCTTGGATCTGAGAACACTGCACCTAGATCTTAGGATCTAATGCAACCCTCCAGCAGCCACCTTTTAACTCTACTTTACTACAAAACTATGAGAATGAAATTGAAAACACAAAAATATTTTCAATCTAATATTTTTGTGTTTTCAATTTCATTTTCATAGTTTTGTAGTAAAGTAGAGTTAAAAGGTGGCTGCTGGAGGGTTGCATTAGATCCTAAGATCTAGGTGCAGTGTTCTCAGATCCAAGGCTCCTCACTGATGATGGCTACAAGCCAGAAACAAGTCTGGGGATATTGGATGAGTAGGCACTAGATAGGGATTTTATGCACAAGCCTTCTGGCATCCATTGATTACTCTGGTTGGCACAGGGTGGCACTACTGTATGGAGAGTTTTGCCTTTGTTTAAAAGTTATAATAAAGTGTAAGTTTATATAAAAATGAATTACTTAGCTTTTTTTTAGCATACTGAGCTGAAAACTCCTGTTTATTTTGGGATGAGGTTCTAGCAAGTCTCATAAAATATTCCTTCATCTTTGAACAGTTTATTTTTACAATTACATGATTTGGACCAACTGATGAGTGCTGGTTCAATGTGAAATATGTATATTGAAGATCTTTTTCACTTGTGTGTGGTCATGTGTATCGGTTGTGTGAGATAGAGTGGATGGCTGAAGAAAACTTGAACATCTGGATTCAAATTCCCTATATTAAATCTAAACTTTAATAATTACAAATGTGAACTTTTAAGCAAAAATAAGTAGTTCTTTTTTAAATATGAAAATAAGTATCTAAATGAAGTTTTTATTTATAACAATGGAGCACAATTTCATTGGATGTATTTTACCTAAATGAAATATTACTTGTTTGAATTTTATATTACCTGTAGAAACTGATTCTGGTTGCCATTATATACTTTTTAAGAGTTGTCTTTTTAAATTTAAATTGTTTTCAAAGATAATCTCCTATTACTGACATAATTTTTGGTTCAAAATAAGTATTTTAACATAAAAATTGTATCTAAGCATTTATTTTATATAGTGCATGTTTATAAATTGTAATACATTAAAGATCAGCCTATCAAGCTATTGTGCATACAAGTGTTAATAATAAATGAATACTTTGACTTCCAACGCAAGATATAGCATTTAGGAAAGAATAAAATGAATCCAGTTATTCTATCCAACCCAAATGTTTTCACTTCCAGTACTTAAGATTTGCCCATATATAAGCATTTGGGTTGGATAAAATAAGTGGATTCATTTTATTCTTTCCTAAATACTATATCTTGTGTTGGAAGTCAAAGTAAAAGCATATGCACAATAGCTTGACAGGGTGATCTTTAATGTATTATAAAAATTGTATCGTAACTTTTAATTTGTAAACAAATTACTGAAAATTACTTTGTTCTTTACATATAAACAGCATTTAGTAGTTGAGCCTCAGGCTAAAAACATTTGCCCAATCAGAAATTTTTTTCTATAAACTTCTAGGCTACCTCTCTCATAGCTTTCGCAAGTTAATAGATCACTGGTAATCATGCAAAAGGGTCCATATAATGCTGTCATATTCAGATTTGTTTTCAATTAATACATTAAAATCACAGCTGCTGGGAAAAGAAAGCTGTAAACCACTGCCAAATGTAATATAAGGTTATAGAGAGACTTAAGACAGTGTGGAGAAGATAGCAATCACAGCTCTACAATAGTGCAGTAAATTAGTAGTCCACACCATGGAACACATGCTCTACTGGAGGGGGAATTTGAATTTTAAGGGAGGACAATTTGATAATGAGTTATTAATCACAAATTTTTTGAGCTATTAACACTGAATTTGAAACCCTGCAAATTGTTTTTATATCTTATTATTCATAAATTAAGCAGAGAATTTGTTTTTTTTAATTTCCCTCTTTTCATTCTATCTCATCAGTGTCTTTTCTGTTTAGATAATCATCATTCCTTACTTCTTTATTATTACTTGAACCAAGTTCATTAGTTTGAAAGTGCCACTACACTTCAACTGTTTTTAGTAAAGATCTTTTAGTCTACGTTCGAGTAAATAGGAGTTCACTTTTTCAATAAGGGTGATGGGCATTAAGATTTTAGAGATGGTTGAGTGTGGTATGGCTAGAAAAAGGTAAGAATCACTGGTCTAAATCATCAAAATATATGTGGTGCAGGTTGTTAAAAGATACACATTTACAAATCAATGGTAGTTATGTCTAGGTTTTTAAAACAATTTTTAAACAGTAATTCAGAATCATTTCAAAACTGTAAAGTAATTTAAGTTTTGTCAACAATCTTTTCCATGTTTTTTTTGTATGATATACTGCCTTATAAAAAGTTGAAATATTAATAAATTTCTGGAAATTTTTAGATATTTTCATATACTTATTGGATAAATATTGAATTGTAACTAAGCATATAAAGAGATGAGGCAAACAGTCAAAGAAAAAAGGTCCAACAAGTTTTTTAATTATTCACTCATAATTTATGTTTCACTTATCTAATATTTC
This sequence comes from Epiperipatus broadwayi, assembly GCA_028023455.1. Lineage (NCBI taxonomy): Eukaryota > Metazoa > Onychophora > Udeonychophora > Euonychophora > Peripatidae > Epiperipatus > Epiperipatus broadwayi. Next base: position 446,310 of record JAQFVV010006405.1, read on the forward strand.
AGTTACTGTTTAGTGCTTTACAATGACCTTGACTTGAATAGAGATTCAATCTTCTTTTCTTCCACTCATATTTTTTTCAATAATTATTAATAGTTAATTATAATTAACTCTTCTGTAAAAAAATTTAGGAAAAATAACTTTATGTATCCAAATTTCACCTTGTTAAACAAACACCCATTTTACAAAATAAAAAAACATTATATTCTATTCCATTTTTTACCTTATATGGAAATACAAATCTCTGTTAGATTCCCAATATTATTATTTTATAGTTATGATTTTAAAATTATTAGTTGAAAAAAAATATAAAGATGTCAGCATTATATGAATCTTTTAAGCAATGATAATAGCTTCATTTGCATGACAATGCCATGAGAGAGATGGTTTTGAATGTCACTAGATGTCACTAGAAATGACAATTTGTGATTTGTAGAGTGTTTTATCCCAAAGAAAATAACTGAATACTTTCCCTTTGCATAGAAAAATTGTAATTTTTGGGAAGGCTATTTGTGCAATAATCTTGCAAAAGACATTTTAAACCAAAAACTTACATCACTATCAGAAGACTTTATTTAAAAACGATTTATTTTTATGATGATAATTCATAAAAAGGTTGTATAGCAAAGAGGAACAGTTTTTATTGGGTGAACTAAAACTACTTTCTTCAAAATCGTAAAGAAAATATTTTAGAAAATTTTAGTATCATTAAAGTGTATATTATTTTTTTCTACTTATTTTCTTTTTTTGATGATAATTAATTCTAAATATATCTTTCTTTTAATAATATAAAATTCATATATCACTAACTTTTTAAATAGATAATGTCCAATGAAGTCAAGCACCATTGTTATATACACATTTCATTTAGAAATGCAAGTACCAAATATTAATTTTTTAAATATATATCACCTGAAAGCATACATTAGTAATAAATAATGTTAAGATTATCAATGTACAATATAGATAAGAGTTCATTGTAAAAGTAAAATATTCAAATATGGAATAGTAACAAAAGTCTCACAAGAAGCCTACTTTAAAATAGAAAATGAGAATATGATGCTAACATCTTAAAAAGAAAGAAAAATAATTATGTTTTATATTAAATTGATATTTAACACTGAATCTTTTCTACACTCACATTGATACATGCACATACAAATCATTAAATGTAACTATGTTTCTATGTAGGTAATATGTGAGCTTACTATTAGTAAATCTAATACATTTATGGTCAAATAATTTCCTTTCTTGATCTCTTTCTTTCTAACAAACTTTTTTCATACTACCCTACTTTTACCTCAGGGGTCAGCAAATTTTTTAACTTGGAGCAAGTTTATTTAAATATCCCTCACCATTAAAAAGCCAAGAAGAAATACATATCCTACCATTAAAGAGCCACATGTAAAAAGACGAAACATACTTTCAAGTAAAATATGAATTCGCAAATGGCTGTAGATATATTTGGACATTCATTTTAGTAATAGATCTTTATAGAATATGTATACATCCTAACAAAAATAAAATTTATTTTAACCCTAACAATAAATAAATCAAAACAAATTACTTTGACCATTTGATTTATTCACAAATTTTTAATATTTAAATATTCATTCTATACAATAATTATTGTTCTATAATAAGATTCAATTCAAGGAAATATTGTCCCAATGTGCATTTTCCCTCTCCTACAATGATTAAAATATTTATTTACAAATTACAAGAAGAAATTCAAAGAATATGTTTACATTTATCACGGTAAAAGGAGCCATGAGATTGAAATCAAAGAGTGACCTTTGATTCATGAGTCACATTTTGCCAATTCCTGCTCTATGTTATATCTCAAATCTCTAGGAGTGCTCATGAAGTATCCACTTCTTATCATCATGCTTCATAACCAAAAATTGGTATACCATTTTTTGCACATAAGAATTATCCATATTATATCATCCTATTCATTATTTTCATTGCTGGTTTACTATGACCAAACTATATTGGGTTGCATTTTTACTAATTTCATGCAAAGGTTTCAACATTCTGCCTTTGTGCAATCCTTTAATTCCTGATAAAAATATTGTCTCCATACTTCCTGACAATCTCAAATTCTTCATGAGAATACAAAAAATTATTCTGATACATATCAGGTTTTCTGACATGGGAAATTTGACCAATGAAGATTTTCCTATACAGAACTGATAATCTTTCTGACTTTTCTTCATATATCTGGTATCACTCATCTTCTGTAGTTTATTACATTCTATGCATGGTAATATTAATCTCTTTCATAATAACTAGAAGCTTTTGACATACATGGCATGATCTCTTATCAAGGATTATAAATACTTATTGGAATTAATTAAAAATAGAAAAACTGATATGAAGCACTGTATATTGTAAGAAAAATATTAAATAAACATATCACTTATAAACCCAAAGAACCCTTTCTATTGATAGTATAATTCACCTTAGCAAAGTGATTTCAAGTCAAGTGTTGTTAGCCGAGAGCGCAGCCACCTTGCAAGCAAGTAGTTGGTTGCAGATGGTCATGAGTTCGAGTCCCAGCCAATTCTATGACATATGAAAAAAATGCTTTCAATACAAACAGAACTTGTGAAACAAAATCAAAGGATTGCCAAGGTTTTATCCTATTATGTCTAATTAGCAACTTTTCCATGTTATAACTTGAAATCACATCATACATACCACTCCATTTCTACCCAAAGTTAGTTTTCTTATTTTCATAATACATTAATCATATAGTGATAATGATGAAATGTTATTACAAACATTCTGGACATAAAGAGTACCTCTCTTTGATTAGATTTAAAATAAGAAAAAAAAATGTAGCACTTTAGATGTTTTTACAATCTATTGCAAAATCAAAACTAAGCACATACATACAATTATAACAGAATTAGAAATATGCTACTTTTTCACTTATGGAACAAACTAAAGGAAGTTTGTTCAGAACCAGTGGCATGGAAAATGAAAAGACCTATATAGAATAAATCTCATGAAGAATGATTAGTCAGTAGCTATTATTAAGAAAACCCTAAAGAGACAAAAAAGTATCAAAAAGAAAAACAATTATAGATATTATATCTATATATACCAGAGATAGCAGATAAGAAAAATTTGTAATTAATATAACATTAGACGCTTTGCAAAACTATAATACATTACAAGAAATTCTAACTTCTACAAAACCTAAACTTTAAATGTTGTAAATCAAACACTACATCTGCAAAATATGTGAATGTGGTAAATTTTGCCGCAAGTGGAACTGGTGTGTTAATCCTTAATGTCAGTAACCCAGTCATTAACTTTGACCTTCAGAAAAATATTCAGATATCAGGTGAAAACTCATAATGTTCTATTGTGTGTTCTGTTTAACAAAGGAGCCTAATTGATTACAACATCACTTTAAATTCAGTATTTATGAATCTAAAGAGCCTTGTTTTTATTTCCATGGAAGTTTGTCATTAGTCAGGCCAGTAATATCTGAAGAAGTATGATACCACTCTAAATATTGTGTTACATACTAAACTGTGTTCTGTTATTAAGGTGACCAACTACTTTTTGTACAAAAATAGTAAA